>JAABKJ010001067.1:0-31732 GCA_011634705.1 Andricus grossulariae
AACTTTAACTATTTCGTTGAAAATTCATTTTATTTGTTGAAAAATTAATTGTTTTCTGATCATTTAACTATTATATTTCAAATTGAAAAGTTATCTGTTTGAGGAAAAAATTCAACTATTGAAAATTCATCTTTTTTTTTTTGTTAAAAATTTATTATTCTGACTGAAAATTTAAATCTATTTTCGATTTAAAATTTATTTATTTTCGGTGAAAATTCATATATTTTATTGTATACTTGTATTTTTAGTAGAATAATAATCTCTTGGGTTGAAAATTCAACTATTTGTTCAAAAATTTATTTGGTTGAAAATTCGTTTTTTCACTTGAAAATTTGTTTTTTTACTTGAAAATTCATTTTTTCAACTGAAAATGTAAGTATTAAATTTTATCCTAAAAATGTATACTTTTTAGTTCAAAATTAATTTATTTTGTTAAAAGTTCGTCTTTTTTGGAATGACAATTTAATTTTTTTCGTAGAAAATGCATATTTTTTGGTTGAAAATTAAGGTTTTGTTGAAAATTCATATTTGTCGATTGTAAATTTAATTTTTTTTATAAGAAATTGTTTTTTTTTCTGATGAAAAAGTAATAGTTTGGTTTAACATTTTTTTTATTTGACTGACAAATCTTTTTGGGTTGAAAATTCGCCTTTGTGGCTGGAAATTTATTTATTTGTCTCGTTAAAAATTCGTCTTTTTTGGTAGAAAATTAATTTTCTTGGTTGAACTGTTTTGTTAAAAATTCATTTTTTTGTTTGAAAATTCATAATTTTGGTGGAAAATTCATCTCTGTGAGCGAATATTGAACTATTTTATGAAAAATTCGTTTTTTTTTTTGTGGAAATAAAATTTTATTTTAATAAAATTATACTATTTTAGTTGAAGATTCATAATTTCAGTTGAAAATTCGATAATTTTGTTAGAAAGTAATTTTTGTGGTTGAAAATTCAACTGTTTTTGTTAAAATATCGTCTTTTTGGGTTGAAAATTCAACTATTTTGATGAAAAACAACTTTTTTGATGAAAATTCATGTTTTTGTAATTCAACTATTTGGTTGAAAATAAACTTTCTTTGTTGAAAATTGAATTATTTGAATGAATTTTTTTTTATTCAGCTGAAAATTTCACTATTTGGTTAAAAATTTAAAACTTTCTAAAATCAATAAAAAAATATAACAACTGCCACTCGACAAATATGAATGAAATTGTGTAAAAAATAATTTTGGATCCGCAAAAGTGGATAATTGTGACCTGAAGTTGATAATCAGAATGATATGCTCAGTTTCATGAGAAAAAAATTCTGAAAAACAATCAACTTTTTTTCCGTGAGCCGAATTAATTTTTTTTTTAAATTTTTCATCCTAATTTTTTTCAGGAATCTGTAACGAAAATCAATACCATTGTCGAAGAAGTGGAGGATGCATTTATTTGAGACAGAGGTGTGATAAAAAACCCGATTGTCATTTGAGCGAGGATGAACTCGATTGTCGTAAGTTCCATTTATGAAATCATTAATTTTTAATGCAATCTATTTCTCGGTATTTTTATAATTTTCCTTTGTTGACAAATTTTTTTAGTTGCTCTAACCAATGGAGAGTACCTGAATTTGGATCACGAAGGAAGACCACATTTGAATTCTGAGGGAGTGGTAACTCAATTTGTGAAGGGAATCTGGCGTCCAGTTCGCGTCCAGTCGAGATCAAAAAGGGAAACTCTTTTAACAAATATGGGATCACAAACATGCCGATATCTTGGTTTTAGGTAATTTTTCATACGAATTTTATTATCTGATCTCACCGGAAGACAATTAAGTTTCATTAAAAAAAAACAGCGTCAAAAAAAAAATTTCATCAAAATGATAAGCATCGCTTTTCTGTAGATTTCGGATTTTTTGTTATCAGAACACATTTAGAAAGAAAAAAATTAATGTCTAGAGTTGAATATTCATATTTTTTGTGAAAAAATAACTTTTGAAACTGAAAATTCAATTATTTTAGTTCAAGATTATCCATTTTAGTTGAAAATTCAACTATTCCTATCTAAAAGATTATGAATTTTTGTTGAAAAGCCTACTATTATATTTTTGGTTTTAGAATTCATCTCTTTTGTCTCATTGAAAATTCAACAGTTTTGTTGAAAATTTAACTTTTTTTTGTAGAAAATGTAACTATGTTGGTAGAAAATTAAACTCTTTGGTTGAAAATTTACTTCTTCCTGATTTGAGCAAAATGATAAGCATCGCTTTTATATAGATTTCGGATTTTTGATATTATCAGAACTAATCAACTATTTGGTTAAAAATGAACTTTTTTCTGATTTGATCAAAATGATAAGCATCGCTTTTAAATATTGATTTCGGATACTTTTTTATCAAAACAATTTTAGAAAGAAAAAAAAGTTAAATTCTGGAGTTGAATATTCATATTTTTGGTTGGAAATTAATTTTTTAAACTGAAAAATTAAGTTATGCGGTTTAAGATGAACATTTTAGTTAGGAATGTAACTATTCTCAGTTGAAAGTTAATTAATTTAGGTTGAAAAGTCGACTATCATATTTTCGGTTGAGAATTCATCTCTTTTGGTCTGATTGAAAATTCAAGCTTTGGTGAAAATATAACTATTTTGGTAGAAAATTAAACTATTTTGGTAAAAATTAACTTTTTTTTTTGATTTCATCAAAATGATAAGTATCGCTTTCATATATATTTCGTATTTTTTATATCAGAACACTTTGAGAAAAAAATAACTAACTCTAGATTCGAATATTCATATTTTTGTTTAAAAATTAATTTTTTTCAACTGAAAATATAATTATTGCACTTTGAGATTATTTATTTTAGTCGAAAATCGAACTAGTCTTAGTTGAAAATTAATCAATTTTGGTTGAAAAGTCTACTAATATATTTTTAGTTTTAGAATTCATTTCTTTTGGTCTGATTGAAAATTCGACTGTTTCGTTGAAAATTTAACTATTTTGGCGGAAAATTGTACTATTTGGTTGAAAATTAAATTCTTTGGTTGAAAATTTACTTTCTCCTGATTTGATCAAAATGATAAGCATCGCTTTTTTATGGATTTCGAATTTTTTATATTATCAGAACTAATCAACTATTTGGTTAAAAATTAACTTTCTTCTGATTTTATCAAAATGATAAGCATCGCTTTAAAATATAGATTTGTAATTTTTTTTGTATCAGAACACTTTTAGAAAGAAAAAAATTAATTTCTAGAGTTGAATATTCATATATGTGTTTAAAAATTAATTTTTCTCAACTGATAATTTAACTGTTGCAGTTTGAGATGAATAATTTTAGTTGAAAATCCAACTATTCTCAGTTAAATGTTAATTAGTTTTGGTTGAAAAGTCTACTATTATATTTTTGGTTGAAAATTCATCTCTTTTGTTCTGATTGAAAATTCAACTGTTTTGTTGAAAATTTAACTTTTTCGGTAAAAAATTCACTTATGTTGGTAGGAAATTAAATTAGTTGGTTGAAAATGAACTTTTTCTGATTTTATCAAAATGATAAGCATCGCTTTTAAATATTGATTTCGGATACTTTTTTATCAGAACAATTTTAGAAGAAAGAAAGGTTATTTCTGGCGTTGAATATTCATATTTTTGGTTGAAAATTAATTTTTTAAACTGAAACATTTAGTATTGTGGTTTAAGATGAATTATTTTAGTTAAAAATCCAACTGTTCTTAGTTGAAAGTTAATTCATTTAGGTTGAAAAGTCGACTATTATATTTTTGGTTGAGAATTCATCTCTTTTGGTCTGATTGAAAATTAACTTATATGGTAGAAAATTAACCTATGTTGGTAGGAAATTAAACTTTTTGGTTAAAAATCAACTTTTTTCTGATTTGATCTAAATGATAAGCATCGCTTTTAAATATTGATTTCGGATTTTTTTTATCAGAACAATTTTAGAAAGAAAAAAAATTAATTTCTTGAGTTGAATATTCATGTTTTCGGTTAAAAATTAATGTTTTCAAACTAAAAATTTAACTAATGCAGTTTAAGATTATTGATCTCAGTTGAAAATCCAACTATTCTTAGTTGAAAATTAATTTAGTTTTGCTTGAAAAGTCTACTATTATATGTTTGGTTGAGAATTCATCTCTTTTGGTCTGAAAATTCAACTGTTTTATTGAAAATATAACTATTTTGGTAGAAAATTAAACTATTTGGTTGAAAATTAAACTATTTGGTTGAAAATTAAACTATTTTGTTGGAAATTTACTTTTCTTGAATTGATCAAAATGCTAAGCATCGCTTTTATATAGATTTCGGATTTTTTATATTATCAAAACTATTGAACTATCTGGTTTAAAATTAACTTTTTGATAATTTGATCAAAATGATAAGCATCGCTTTTAAATATTGATTTCGGATTTTTTTCATCAGAACACTGTTAGGAAGAAAAAAATTAATTTCTAGAGTTGAATATTCATATTTTTGGTGAAAAACTGATTTTTTAAACTGAAAATTCAACTATTGCATTTTAAGATTATTCATCTAAGTTGAATTTTCAACTATTCTAAGTTGCAATTTGTATAATTTAAGTTGAAAAGTCGACTATTATTTTTTGACGAGAATTCATCTTTTTTGGTCTAATGGAAAATTTAACTGTTTTGTTAAATATTTAACTATTTTCGTAGAAAATTAAACTATTTCGGTAAAAATGAACTTTTTTTCGGTTTTATCAAAATGATAAACATCGCTTTCATATAGATTTCGGATTTTTCTTATAAGAACACTTTGAGGAAAAAAAAACTAATTTCTAGATTCGAATATCAATATTTTTGGTTAAAAATTAATTCTTTTTCAACGGAAAATTTGACTATTGCAATTTAAGATTATTTATCTTAGTTAGTTGAAAATCGAACTATTTTTAGTTGAACATTAATTAATTTTGGTTGAAAAGTCTACTATTATATTTTTAGTTTTAGAATTCATCTCTTTTTGTCTGATTGAAAATTCGACTGTTTCGTTGAAAATTCCACAGCTTTTTTAAAAATTTAACTATTTTGGTAGAAATTGAACTATTTGGTTGAAAATTAAACTGTTTGGTTGAACATTTACTTTTTCTGATTTGATCAAAATGATAAGCATCGCTTTTAAATGTTGATTTCGGATTTTTTTATCAGAACAATTTTAAAAAGAAAACAAATTAATTTCTTGAGGTAAATATTCATATTTTCGGTTAAAAATTAATTTATCGAACTGAAATTTCAATTATTATAGTTTGAGATTATTCATTTTAGTTTAAAATCCAACTATTCTTAGTTGAGAGATAATTAGTTGTGGTTGAAAGGCCTACTATTATATTTATGGTTTTAGAATTCATTTATTTTGGTCTGATTGAAAATTCAACAGTTTTGTTGAAAATTGTAACTATTTTGAAAGAAAATTTAACTATGTTGGTAGAAAATTAAACTATTTGGTTGAACATTTACTTTTTCCTGATTTGATCAGAATGATAAGCGTCGCTTTTATATAAATGTCGGATTTTTTATATTATCAGAGCTCTTAAACTATTCGGTTTAAAATTAGATTTATTCTAATTCGATCGAATCATCTTTTTTTGTTTGAAAATTCAACTAGTTGGTTGAAAGTCTAATTCTTTATTAAAAATTCATTTGGCTAAAAATTTAACTATTTGGTTGAAAATTCGTTTTTTTTGTGTCGGAAATTAATGCTTTTAAATAAAAATTTAACCATTCCATTTTTGGATTCAAATTTACATTTTATATTGAAAATTCAACTATTCTCTTTAAACATGATCTTTTATAGTTAAAAATTGTACTATTTCGTTGAAAATTCATTTTTTTATTGAAAATTCAACTACTTGGTTGAAAGTTGATCTCTTTTTTTTGATAATTAATTTTTTTGATTCAGGGTTCACAATTTTAGTTAAAAATTTATTTTGTTAGTTAAAAATTTTATTATTTGGTTTAAAGTTGAATTATTTAATTTAAAATAAACAATTTTTTGTACCCTTCAGTGAAAAATCTTTCTTGGTTTAAATTTGATTCTTTTGTTGAAAATCTCTTTTTTGGTTTCAAAACGAATCTGTTTTAGTTGAGGGTTCAACTAATTTGTTGGAAATTCGAATTTTTTGTTCAATTTAATTGTTTTTGATTGAAAATTTAAATATTTTTTTATGTGGAAATATAATATATTACACTTTGCGTTGAGAATGTATTATTTATAATCGAAGATTCTTCACATTGGTTGAAAATTGAACTATTTTGTTGAAAATTCCTGTTTTTCTTGGTTGGAAATTAATTTTTTTAACTAAAAATATAATTTTCCCATTTTTTGTTCAAAATTGATCGTATTGAGTGGAAAGCTCTTTTTTTTCCCTAGCGGATCGGGTGAACAAAACGGTTACGCAATTGCCTGACCGTAAAGTGACCATAGAGAATGCTCCACTCACTGAGCACGCTTGGGCATATTTTCATCCTTTTTTATATTTGATCAGCATTTTTTCAAACATTTATATTTATTTGTATTTATTTATGTGTGAAAAAATTACAAATTAAAAGCCGTGTGCGGCAACTCGACGTGCAACATTGCACGTCGGGTTGCCGCGGACGGCTTTTAATTTGTAATTGTTTAACACACGAATAAATACAAATAAATATAAATGTGTAAAAAGACGAAAAGAGTCTTTTCTATGCAAAATTGTGATTAAATATGAAAAAGGATGAAAATTTGCCCTAGCGTACTTGCAGTGAATGGAGCGGTCTCTATGGTCACTTACGGTCAGGCAATTGCGTAACCGTTTCGTTTACGCGATACGCTAGGGATGGACCATTCAACTTTTGAATATTTTTTAGATACTTGGATTATGTAAGAGAAGTCAAAGTACTATGTGGAAACATGCCAGAGAAAAAGTACGTGATGAATTATGAATATCCAACATTCTATAAAGTACCAACTAATGGAAGTCATACTTGCACGGGAGTTTACATCCGATGTCAGCCGATTTTAAGTTCTCCTGTGAATTCCCATGCGTATTTGAGTCCTGCTCCTCAAAAAGTTAGTTATCAATGGCCCTGGTATGGTGCCATTCTTTCCGATGGTGAATACCGTTGTCCTGCTCTCTTGCTGGAACCAAATTGGCTTCTCACGAGTTCGGAATGTAGCAAAAATATCAAGTAAGTTTTCATAAAATATCTATTTGTAATTTATCAATTATAAAAAAGAAGAATTAAGGAAAACCCTAGCGTAGTGACCGTTCCGCTAGGGTACGTCCGCTATGGCCCGTCCGCTAGGGCGTATTTTTTTCAAATTTATTCACAATTTCACATAGAACTCAACCCTCTTTTTTTATTTTATTCATTTATATTGACTTTATTTGTATCCATTTATGTATTAAGAAATAAAAAGCTGTGTGCGGCAACCCGAAGTGTTATATTGCACGTCGGGTTGCCGCTGGATTTTGAATTATCAATTTTCTTCAAATTTTAGCAGGTTAGTTTTCTCCAATTTTCAATAGTTCAATTTTGAATTTTTTAGAATATTCAAGAGTTGCATTTTTAACTGCAGAAAATGAAGGAAAATTCAATTTTCAATTCTTTTCAACTTTCAGCAGTTGAATTTTCTTTAATTTGCAACAAATGAAAATTGAACAGTTGAAGAGTAAAAAAAATGAAAAATTGAATTTTCAACTGTTGAAAGTTGAAGAAAATTAAATGTTCAAAAGTTAATTTAGTTTTAAACAGTTGAAAATTCAATAAAATTTAAAGTAGAAGAAAAAAGCAAATTTTTCATTAAAATCAAGTGTTAAAAATGTTAAATTTACATTATTTTATACGAGCATTCAATAAATGAACATTTCAATCCATTAAAAATTTAAACAAATTGAAAATTTGAGTGAAGTGAATTTTTAACTGTTGAAAATTTTAAAAATTCAAATTAAAGAATATTTAACTGCTGAAAATTGCTGGTAATTGGAAATTCTACTACGGAAAATTGAAAATGCAACTGCTGAAAATTCAATTTTCTTTAATTTTCTACAGTTAGCACTTGAACTGTTAAAAATTCAACCTTTTGAACATTCATGAAAATTTAAAAATCAGTTTTCAATAGTTAATTTTGTAATTTTTTAGAATCTTCAATGTGGTTGAATTTTCAATTGTTGAAAATATAGGGAAATTGAATGTTCAATTTTCTTCAATTTTTAGAAGTTTAATTTCCTTCAATTTGTAACAAATGAAAATTGAAAATTAAACAAAATTGAAAATTTAATTTCAACTGTTGAAAACTGGAGAAAATTGAAAATTAAATGTTAAAAAGTTGAATTTTCAATTTTATACAGTCAGTAATTGAACTGTTAAAAATTCAAATATTGAAAATTCAAGAAAATTGGAAAATAAATTTTCAGCAGTTAATTTTTTAGTTTTTTAGAACCTTCAATACGGTTGAATTTTCAACTGTTGGAAATAAAAGAAAATTGAATTTTCAATTTTCTTCAATTTTTAGAAGATGAATTTCCTTCAATTTGCAACAAATGAAGATTGAAAATTTAAAAAAATTGTAATTTAATTTTCAACTGTTGAAAACTGAGGAAATTTGAAAATTAAATGTTAAAAAGTTGAATTTCCGACTATTTTCATGAGTTGAATTTTCTTTCAATTTCTGCAGTTAAAAATTGAACTGTTGAAAATTGAATTTTCAATTTTCTTCCATTTCGAACAGTTGAAAATTGTTGGTAATTGAAAATTCAACTACGGAAAATTGAAAATGCAACTGCTGAAAATTCAATTTTCTTTACTTTCCTACAGTTAGCAAATGAACTGTTAAAAATTCAACTATTGAAAATTCAAGAAAATTGAAAAATCAATTTTCAACAGTTAATTTTTTAGAATTTTTCAGAATCTTCATATAATTGAATTTCCATCTGTTGAAAATAAAAGAAAACTAAATTTTCAATTTTCTTTAATGTTTAGCACTCTAATTTTTTTCAATTTGCAACAAATGAAAATTTAACAGTTGAAAATTAAACAAAATTTAAAATTTAATGTTCAACTGTTGAAAACTGAGGAAAATTGAAAATTAAATATTAGGAAGTTGAATTTTCAATTTCTGGCTATTTCAAGAACGTAAATTTTCTTCAATTTTTTTTTTTTTTTTTATTTTCAACAGTTAAAAATTGATCTCTTAATAATTAAATTTTCTTTAATTTTTAACAGTTGAAAATTCAAGAAAATTTGCAATTTGAGAAAAAAGCGAATTCTTTATTAAAATTAGGTGTTAAAAATTTTCAATTCATAGTATTTTACAAGAGAATTATTTAAATAAACATTTCAATGCATAACAAATTAAAAAAGTTGAAAACTCAAGAAGATTGAATTTTCAATTGTTGACAACTGAAGCTTTAATTTAATTTTTCATGAGTTCAGTTCTCGAATGTTGAAAATTATAAAAAATTAAATTGAAGAAAATTTATCTGATGAAAATAGCTTGTAATTTAAAATTCAACTACTGAAAATTTAAGACAATTGAAAATTCAAATAATGAAAATTTGAGAAAATTGAAAATTCAACTGATGAAAATTTAATTTTCTACAGTTAGGAATTTAACTGTTGAAAATTCAAAAAAATTGACAATTGTCAATTTTTAACTGTTAAAAATTCAAGAAAATAGACTTTTGAAAAATGATGAAACTTGAAAATAATAGAAAATTAAAAACTCAACACTTGAAAATTAAATTTTCTTTAGTTTAGTTTAGTTCAATTTTCAACATTAGAATTTTCAATTTAAAAAATTTTTAACGTTCGAATTTTTAACTGTAGAAAATGAAAGAAAATTTCCAATTTTCTTCAGTTTTCATTGTTGAATTTCCTTCAATTTGAAACAAATGAAAATTGAACCGTTGTAAACTAAAGAAAATTGAAAATTCCATTTTCAACTGTTAAGAATTGAAATGTTAATAATTAAATTTTCAATTTCCTTCAATGTTAAACAGTTGAAAATTGAACATTTAAAAATTTAATTTTCAATATCCTTCAATTTTTAACAGTTGAAATTGAAAAAAATTGAAATTTAAGAAAGAAAATTTAGCTACTGAAAATTGTTGGTAATTGGAAATTCAACTACGTAAAACTGAAGAAAATCAAACATTCAACTAATGAAAATTCAATTTTCAATTTTCTTTAATTTTCTAAAGTTAGAAATTGAACTGTTAAAAATTCCACTTGTTGAAAATTGATTTTTCAGCTGTTGGGTTTTCAATTTTCTTCAATTTTCAACTTTAGGAATTTCCATTTTTTAAGTTTTCAACGTTTAAATTTTTAACTGTAGAAAATAAAAGAAACATTTCTATTTTCTTCAATTTTCATTGTTGAATTTCCTTCGATTTAAAACAAATGATAATTGAACAGTTGGAAACTATACGAAATTGAAAATTCCATTTTCAGCAGTTAAGAATTGAAATGTTAATAATTGAATTTTCAACTTCCTTCAATGTTAAACAGTTGAAAATTTAACTTTTAAAAATTTAACTTTCAATTTCCTTCAATTTTTAAGAGTTGAAAATTTAAGAAAATTAAAAATGGGAGAAAAATCGAATTTAAAAATGTTACATGTTAAACTTTACAAGAGAATTAATTAAATAAATATTTCAATTCATAAAAAAGTAGAAAAAGTTGAAAATTCAAGAAGATTGAATTTTCAACTGCTGAAAATTGTAGATTTAATTTAATTTTCAGAGTTCAAGTTTCTACTGTTGAAAATTGAAGAAAATTGAAATTCAAGAAAATTTAACTACTGAAATTTGTTGGTAATTGAAAATTCAATTATGTAAGACTGAAGAAAATCTAAAATTCAATGAATGAAAATTCAATTTTCAATTTTCTTTAATTTTCTACAGTTAGCAATTGAACTGTTAAAAATTCCACAGTTGAAAATTCAATTTTCAGCTGCTGAAAATTGAAGAAAATGTAACTGTTGAGAAATGAAGAAACTTGAAAATTGAACAAAATCCCACTTTTGAAAATAGAAAATGCAACTGTTGAAAAATGAAGAAACTTGAAAATTGAAGAAAATCCCACTCCCGAAAATGAAAGAAAATTAAAAATTCAATTTTCTCAAATGTCCAACAGTTGATTTTTTTAAGTTGATTTTCAACTGTTAAAAATTGAATTTTTAGCTGTTGGGTTTTCAATGTTCTGCTATTTTCTTCAATTTTCAACAGTCTAAAATTCAATTTTTTTTAAATTTTCAACTCCCACCATTTTTCTATGGATTGAAATGTTTATTTATTAAATTATAATTGAAAATTGAAGTAAATTCAACTTATGCAAATGACAAAAAATTAAAAATTCAGTTTTCTTCAATTTCTACCTGTTGAAAATTCAAGAAAATAGACAATCATTTTTTGCAGAATGAATAAACTTAAAAATTGAAGAAAATTAAAAACTAAACTTTTGAAAATTACGTTTTCTTTGATTTTAAATTGTTGTGTTTTTAGCATTTCACGTTTAACTATTAAAAATTGAATTTTCGGCAGTTGGGTTTTCAATTTTCTTCAATTTTCCACATTAGAATTTTCAATTTTTTAATTTTTCAACCTTTGATTATTTAACTCTTGAAAATAAAAGAAAATTTTCAATTTTCTTGCATTTTCACAGATGAATTTCCTTCAATTTGAAACAAATGAAAATTGAACAGTTGAAAACTATACAAACTTGAAAATTCCATTTTCCGTAGTTGAGAATTGAAATTTTAATAATTAAATTTTTAATTTCCTTCAATTATAATAATTAAATGTTTAATTACCTTCAATGTTGAAAAGTTGAAAATTGAGCTGTTAAAATTTTAATTTTCAATTTCCTTCAATTTTTAACAGTTTAAAATTGAAGAAAATTGAAATTAAAGAAAATTTAGCTACTGAAAATTGTTGGTAATTGGAAATTCAACTACGCAAAAATGAAGAAAATCCAAAATTCAACTAATGAAAATTCAAGTTTCAATTTTCTTCAATTTTACAGTTATCAATTAAACTGTTAAGAATTCAACTGTTGAAAATTCAATTTCCAGCTGCTGAAAATAGAAAATTCAACTGTTGAGAAATGAAGAAACTTGAAAATTGAAGAAAATCCCACTCCTGGAAATTAAAGAAAATAGAAAATTCAACTGTTGAAAAATGAAGAAACTTGAAAATTGAAGAAAATTCAACTCCTGAAAATGAAAGAAAATTAAAAATTGAATTTTCAATTTTCTTGAATTTTCACGAGTAGATTTTTTAAAAGTTCAGTTTCAACTGTTAAATATTGAATTTTCAGCTGTTGGGTTTTCAATTTTCTGCAATTTTTTTCAATTTTCAACAGTCGAAAATTCAATTTTTTCTAATTTGAAACTTCTACTATCTGGTTATAAATTGAATTGTTTATTTACTAAGTTATCATTAAAAATTGAAGTAAATTCAACTTCTGCAAATGGGATAAAATTGAAAATTCTACTCTGGAAAAATCAATGTTCAATTTTCTTTAATTTTCCGGAGTTGATTTTTTTAAAGTTGAGTTTCAACTGTTAAAATTTGATTTTTCAGCAATTTCTTTCAATTTTCAACAGTCGAAAATTAAATTTTCTTGAATTTTCAACTTTCACCATTTTTTTGTGAATTAAAATATTTATTTGTTAAATTATCATTGAAAATTGAAGTAAATTCAAATTATGCAAATGGCAGAAAATTCAGTTTCCTTCAATTTTCAACAGTTGGAAATTCATTTAAAAAAAACTAATTTTGTATTATAAAAGACTAGTGTTAAAAATGTTAAACTTACATAATTTTACATTAGATTTTATTAAATAAACATTTCAATCCATTAAAAAGAAATTGAAAGTGTTTAAGAAGATAAAAAAAGCTGATTTCTATTTGAAATTGTGATTAAATGTAAAAGAGGATGAAAATATGCCCTAGCGGACCCAGTGAACCGCACGGCCACTATTGCTATTGCGTTTTTTCTTTCACCCGATCCGCTAGGGAAAAAATTAAAAAATCTGATAATTTTTTTTCAGTCTAGCGACGAACTATACGATTGGGGTTTTTGGAGTCCCTTCTTATAAACCCGGCGTTTATCGACCAAATCAACAGGTTGCTGAAATAGACGAAATCAGAACTTTGAACAAGTCTGACGCTTCACTTTTCCATCTGAAAAATCCCGTTAACAGAACTCGACATGTTCAACCAATATTTAATGAAAAAAGGTCAGTACTTTCTTTGAAATTTTTAGTTCAATTTTCAAAAAAAAAAATAAATAAAAAAAAATTTTTACACACAGTGCTATGACTAATTGAATTGGCCAATTTTTAATTCATCAAATAATTTCATCATACTTTTTTTTTCGAAGAGAGGATTCTTTTTTCTTGTCTGAAAAATATTTTAAGTTCTTTCTTTTGAAAATTTTCAGGTTGAAAAAATTAATGAAAAATTTGAAGGAGTTTGAACGGATTTAAAAATTTTTCAAGGAATTTTGAAGAGATTTTATAAGGTTTTTGAAAATTTCTGGAATTTTGAGCGATTTAAAACAATTTTTTTACAAAATTCAGAGATTTCAAAGATTTTCAAATATTTTCAAATATTTTTAATAGATTTGAAGAATTGGAAAGAATTTGAAGGGATTTCAAAATATTTTAAAGATTTTGAGGCATTTTAACAGATTTCCAGGAATTTTCAAACGCTTACAAAAATTTCAAGGAATTTAACAGGATTTTAATGATTTTAAAAAATTCAAACAAATTTTATGCGGTTTTAAATAATTTCCTAGGATTTCGGGAAATTTTGAAGGATTTCATAGGCCCTTTAAGTTTCAACAACAATTTTCAACCATAGAAAAATTAATTTTCAATAAACAAAACTAATTTTCTACCAAAACAGAATCAACTTTACCAAAATACATAAATTTTCAATCAAATATTTTAATTTTTAATAGAAGAAGTTAAAAGACAGTTATAATTCTTTTCTTGAAAATTTTTTCATATTAATATTTAGTGAAATATTTATTATTTATTATTTAATATTTAATGAAAAAAGGTCCATACTTTCTTTTAAATGTTTAGTATAATTTTTAAAATAAAATTTTGGGAAAAAAATCAAAATTTTACACACAGAGTGCTATGAATAATTAATCTGGCCAATTTTTGATTCGTCAATTCATCAAACGATTTCATCGTATTTTTTGTCTCGAAATTTAGTGTTCTTTTTTCTTGTCTGAAAAAAAGTTTAAGTTCTTTCCTTTGAATATTTTCAGGTTGAAAGAAGAAATAAAAAATTTCAAACAGTTTTATAGGATTTATAAGATTTTAGGATATTAAGTAATAAATAAGATTTAAATAATAAAATTCATTATCATCATTTTTGCTTCAAAACTTATCTTTATTAGTTGAAAATTTTCCTATTTTAGACAAAGTTTCAACAAAATACAAAAATTGTTAAACAAATAGTTGAATTTTCAACTAAAGAAGATTAATGTTCAAACAAAAATTATTCAGTTAAATTTTAAGTTAGAAATTGAATGTTAAAAAAAAACTAATTTTGAATCAAAAATATTAATTTTCTAACAAAAAAGATTAATTTTCAATAAAATATATGAATTTTCAAACAAATAGTTGAATTTTCAACTGAACAAGATAAATGTTCAACCAAACATAAAAAAGTTGAATTTTCAGTTCAAAAAAATAATTAAAAAAATGTTAACAAAATAATTAAATTTAGAACAAAAAGAAGATTTTGCAACTAAAAATGTTGAAACATCAACCAAAAAAATGAATTTTTACCAAAATAGTTCCACTTCGATTTTTTCCAAAGTCCAGAAAATTAATAAATAATAATAATTAATAAACTTCTTTCTTAAGTCTTTTTTTATATTTGAAGTATTTTTAGGTGAAGAAATAATAAAAATTCTCTGAATTGTAAGGAATTACAGTTGATCCATCTTTACCCCGAATGAGCCATAATTACCCCGGTGGATGGGCTTTAATTTGAAAAATTTTCTGTTTTCCTATTTCAATTTTGTAATTCTGTTTGCAGAATATTCTCACCGAGTGCAGACGATTCGTGCGTGGCTGTCGGCGTGGATGAGAAATACAACAGTAAAAGCTTGTTTATCAAACCAGAAATGGAATGTCCTAGATGTCAACGTTGCTACACCGCAAAGGATCCCGCATGCAAAAACAATGTATGTTTATTTCATCATCAATTGCAATTTCCGTTAAAAAATGATCAATAAATTGACGATATATCAATAAATTGATCAATTTACTTCGGAAATGTGGGGTAAAGTCGGACATTCCTAACTTGCTAGTTTAAATTACCTAAGGTGGGTGGTTTTACCCAGAATTTAGAACCAGTTAAGGCTTGAACTGATTCCAGATTCTCATAACAGTTTTGAGTAATTTATCCTATCGATTTAAGTTGTCCCAATTTGCCCCACATGACCGAAGTTGCCCCGTTTGAGGGTACTGATTTATGTTTGCCTACTTTCTTTTAGAACAATACCATTTCCCCTGATTGGAGTGGAACAGTCTCTTGTCTTGGACCAGGAGGATGGTATCCATCGGGTGTTTTCCAAAATCTGGACAGCAATTGTGGCTTCAACAATACCGAAACAATAGAGAGCATAGACTATATGAACGCCCATATTACGGACGCTTTGAATCAGGCTGCGAAACCTGTTCAAGGACCACCTTGTGATGGAAAAAGATGTCTTTTTGGGAAATGTGTCCCTTGGGAGAAGGTTTGCGACGGATTATTGGATTGTCCGGATGCTGCTGATGAAATGCTGGAAACGTGCCAGGAACAGAAAAAACGTTGCGAGACAGACAATATTGGTTGCAGTAAGTTTCATGATTTATTTATTTTTAATTAATTTTTGTTCTGAAAAAAGATCTTCTCCTTTCGCTCCGCTGGGATTCGAACCACAGAACTTCTGATTATTATGCTAGATGGTACAAATCAAATTTTTGAAGGAATCTGTATTATCATTAGAGAATAACAGAAAATTGGTAACGTCTTTTTCAGACCAGATGGAGTTATGAATTAAAAATCATGAATTAAACATCATTTTTAATTAATTAAATTAATGAAAAATTATTTTTAATCCATAACTCCATCTAGTTTGAAATAGACGTTACAAATTTTCTGTTATTCTCTAATGATAATACAGATTCCTTTATAAATTTGATTTGTACCATCTAGCATAATAATGCGTATATTTTCTGAAATATAGTAATCTGGCCGATCGTAATAATAATAAAATAAACAATAATGAATAAATAAATAATAATAATAAAATAATTGAGTAATCCACTTGTATTACAGTTAAGTCGAAGTAATTTAGGTGTTCCATGTAATTAACTTGTAAATCAGAGTAATCCAGTCAATTTGGGATTATTTTCATAGATATTCAAATAATTTTCAACTTTTCTTGGAAATTTTTTCTTTTTCAATTAATTCTCTTTACTGAAAATTTTACTAATCCATTTTTCGGTAGGAAATTAATCTTTTTGGTCGAAAATTCATGTTTTTGGTTGAAAATTCATTATCTTTTGTTAAAAATTTGAGTATGTTGGTTCAAAGTTGTACTACTGTGTTAAAAAGTAATTTTTTGGTTGAAGATTCATCACTTCAGTTGAAAATCAGACAGTTAAATTTTTAACCCAGTAGTTGAATTTTCAAGCCTGATGAACTATTTTTCTACAAAACAGTTGATTCTTCAACCAAAAAGGATGAGTTTTGACAAAATAGTAAAATTAAAAAAAAATAATTAAATTTTCAACCAAATAATACAATTTTTAACCAAAAGTGACGAATTATGAATGAAAAATATAATATTAGACTTTTTTATTTATTTTATTTTTATTTGATTTATCATTTTAGTTCTCATAGCAAAAACTGAACACAACTATATCTTCAAATTGAAAAAATAACTATTTCGGAGAAAAATCGTCTTATTTTTTTTAATTCAACTGTTTTTGATTATATCGGTTTAAGTTTCTTCTCTTTGGTTGAAAAGCTAACTATTTTGTTGAAAATGTGTCTTTTAATTGTTTTTGTTTTATTTTTGTTTGAAGGCTGCTCTTTTTTATTTGAAAAATTACATGATTTGTTGAAAGTTCCTACTTTTTGGTTGAAAATTATTCTGTTCAACTAAAAATTTAACTATTCCATTTTCAAATGTAAATTAATCTGTTTTAAATTAAAATTCAAGTATTTGGTTGAAAATTAATCGCATTCGTTAAATAGTTATCTTTTTGGGTAGAAAATTAATATTCTTACTTGAAAATTCAACTTCTTAGTTGAGAGTTGAACTACTTCATTAAAAATTTAATTTTTGGTTTCAACTACTTGGGTAAAAGTCGAATTACTTTGTTAAAAATTCATTTTTTGATTGAAAATGCATCGTTTTAGCTGAAAATTGATATTCTTGGTGAAAAATTTAACCATTTTGTTGAAAAAAAAACAATTTTTTCAATTAATTTTTCATCTGAAAAATAAAACTATTCTCTTTTCGATTGTAAATTTATCTTTTCTAGTCGAAAATTCATGTATTCTGCTAAAAATTTGTTGATTTTTTTTTGTAGAAAATTATTTGTCTAACATAGAAGTTCATCATTTTTGATTAATAAATAAATAATAATAATAATAAATAATGAATTAATAAATTTATAAAAACATTCATTTTTTGGGTTAAAAATTATTATCTGCATCTACAAATTTAACTATTCCATTTTTTCCCATTTTTCTTTCATTTTTTCTTTTTTCGTTTTTTTTTTTCATATTTTTTCCATTCCATTTTTCAAGAGTCGAATATTTTCTTGATAAATCATCGTTTTTGTTCAAATTAAAATGTTTCTGATTGAAAATTAAAATATTTTTTGGTTAAATTCAAATGTCTCTGATTAGAAATTTGAATATTTATTGGTTGAAATATCAACGATTACATTTTTCGTTGAGAATTCATCTCTTTTGGTTTCAAATTAATTTTTCTGTAAAAAATTCAAGAATTTTTTTAAGTGGTTATTTTTCTGATCAGGGGTTCGTCATTTGAGTTTAAAATTTATCTCCTGATTAAGCTATTAATTAATTAAACTATTTTGATGAAATTATGTTCTTTTTGTAAAGAATTACTTTTTATACTAAAAATGTAACTATTCCAGTTAAAATTGCATCACTTTGGTTGAAGATTTAACGTTTTCGTGAAAATTCGTCTTTTTCTATAGAAAATTAATTTTATTAATTGATAATTCATGTTTTAGGTTCATATTTCAACTTTTTTGTTAAAAGTTTATATATTTTGTTGGAAATTTAACAATTTTGTTCAAAAGTAATATGAGAAGTAAGAAAGTCGGAAGGCTTCTTCTTCTTTTTAAATATATCAAATTATAAAAAGAAATGAAAAACTTATGAACTGAAAAAGAAAATTTGAAACTCTCAGTGCAACGTCAAGTATATATATTTAAAAAATATGAATTTCCAATTAATAATTTCGTTCTGTTATACAATTTCGAATATTCAAAATTGATCCCAATTGCATGCATATATTATCAATTGCATATAATTATTTCATTTTACACAAAAGTTTTGACTTTTACATTTTTAGTACATTAAAGATTTCTATCAGGAATAAAATTGTCGACGCAGAGAATTTATAATATTTTCATAATTTTATGAGTAGAATGACTTTTGAGTCAGTCTAAAAAATTAATTGAATATTAAAATGTATATAACTACTATCTAAATTTGCAGAAATATTTAATAGTTAAAAACAATTTTTTTCAATCTCCTTTTAAAATTTGAATTCCAACAGAAAAAAAATCTACATTTGCATAATTAAAATTGATTATGTAAACCCATATTTTAAAATGTTTAACTATTATCAAATCTCTAAATAAAATGATAAAAAAATGCATCACTACGAACTAATTTCATGTTGCGAACAGAAGCCACTTAATTCTGGGATTGTTGATTATTATATGTGATCATAATTAGTTGATAAACTTGGATTCATGCGCAATTTTGATTCAAAAGTATTTTTTTCTGAGTGTATCTGTGATAAATAATTTTTGTTTTATAGAATGTAGCAAACAAGAAATGCGTTGCGGAAACGGCACATGCATTCCGAAAGAAAAATTCTGCGATGGAAATCCTGATTGTCCGGATGCAACTGATGAGCCTGATGTCTGCAATTGTGCAGAATACTTGAAGCTCACAGCACCACACAAAATTTGCGATAACAAGAGAGATTGTTTGGACAAAAGTGACGAACTTCCCAGTTTATGTCATTGCAAGGATGGAAGTTTCCACTGTAAAAAGTAAGTGGTTTATAAAAAAAATTATTTTTCAGAATAAGTTAACGAAAAAATTCTTATATTTGTATTTCATTTTAATTTTTGGTATTAAACATACAAAGAAATAGGAAATCCACAAAATTTCTAGTTTTTAAACTCAGTCAAAATGTGCCTTAGTACATAAAAAAATAAATTAAATTTTACGATCAATTTTTCCAAAATTGCCCAGAAA
The DNA here is from genome assembly GCA_011634705.1 of Andricus grossulariae. Classification (NCBI taxonomy): domain Eukaryota; kingdom Metazoa; phylum Arthropoda; class Insecta; order Hymenoptera; family Cynipidae; genus Andricus; species Andricus grossulariae. The sequence goes on from JAABKJ010001067.1 coordinate 19,539, forward strand.
ACCCCCCAAAAAACATATTTTTCTGGATTTACTTCAAAATTATCGGTTGTATTATACAAGTGTGTAAAGAGAAGTTCTAGATGAAATACATATTTTTTGTTTTATTATTTTTCTCGTGGAAACCATTTTCGACCCTCAAAAATCCTAATAGGGTAGTTTTTGTTTGTTTTTCAAAATGTCACGAAAGCTAATTTTTTTAAATAACCAAATTCTTAATTTTCCTTGTATTCATCCATGTTGGAAAAATTTTTACACAAATAAATAGGAAATACTACAACCATTTTTACAGGAAAATACAAAAAAAAAACAATGAATGACAAATATTACAGGAAATTAGAACTTTTGTTTATTATTTGGAACTTTTGTAATTTTTTGTATTTTTGTTGTTGTATATTATTGTATTTTATTGTAGTTTTCATATTTAAAAAAAAGTAGTCAAGAACTTAAAATTTTTGCATCTAAAAAGTTGTTTCTTTTTAGATCTAGGATAATAAAATATTTAGAACAGTATATATTGTAGCTGCTCGTTTTTGAGCTTAGTTAACTAAGTAACAATTTTGAAGATTGTTTAAACAAATTAATAAATTTTCAAGGGGTTTCTCATGGAGGAAAGAATAAGATCTACTTTTCTTAGTGGCAGGTGTTTATTCAGCAAACGTATTCTGCGCTATTTTTACAAATGTGATCCCTGTCACTGCTAACTTAATTTATAATCGCAAGAAATTCGTATAAAATAATAATTTGCCTTTTATTTTTGGCCGCACAACGTTAATTCTAAGCCGTAGCTTTCTTTATTATAAAATCAAATCAATCTTTTTTATCCTTTTCGCATTTTTTCTGCTCTCTTCTATTTTTAATCAATTAAAAATCGTAATTATTTTATTTCACTTTTTCTTAATCTCTCTCTGTCTTAAAATTTAGATTCTTTCAAAATACTCATCGGTCGTACCGGATAAACTAAAATCTGTGGAGGCAATGGCCATGAAACTCTTAACAGTGAAATTCTTACAACACGATATCCGTAAAGGAAAACTCGATTCTATATTTATTACAATGTTTACACCTTAATGCTCAATAATTATTTTGATATTCTTTACAATGGTGTCATTTACCAGCTAATTAACTCTACAATAGCTCTCGAAGAATAACTATAAATATAGGTAGAGAGATGTCCAGCTGACACAACTCTATGCTCACTTCAATACGTGATCTGAGCCGAACGCCTTGACTACAGGTGCTTTCCTACCTGTGCACCGAAGGGACAAGGAAAGGAATTTTAGAATAAGGATCAATGCCTTGTAAAATCTGGATTCTACCAGATGTGAAACCTTCTCGGGGCTTGCCGTTCAAGTTTAATCACGTTTATAGCCAGGTTTAAAGAGTGGACTCAGGCCTGACCATAAGTAACTAAGCTTTTGACTGACAAGTCATAAACTCTTAAATCTACCTTCGTCAATCCGAGTACACAGTTGATCGTGCTCAGACCTTCAAGTAGGCTGAAGGAATTATATAAGACAAGGCTGCACTTTTTATTATGGGCAAATAGCCAAAAGAAATCAATTAAAAATCTACTCGGATTTTCTCCGTTAAAAGTTAAAGTAAAAAGAAGAAATATTCAGAGGTTCGCTCAAAGCGCATCTAGGTATCCCGAAGGAAGCTAGAAAATCTTGGATAGCACGCACAAACAGGTTATTCAGAAAGCTGGACTCTTTTAGATAGGAGAGTGAAGTTGACTTCCGTCCGATCTTAGAGGAACTTTCCTTTAAGGAGGCAAATTTGGGAAATTAGGTTTCTGAGGCCTAAAAGCACAAATGTAACCCAAGTTCTCAGAAAGCTGTACTAGAGAATACAAGAAATGAAATTTCTTGGCTTCCCTTGAGGCACTCCCCAAGACCTGTTGCGTTTGCCACGCAACACCCCCCAACTTCCATTCTGGGCCGCGCGAGCCTTTTTATGGGCCGTGCCCCATCCTCACACTCCCACCACTCGCGAGAGTGCTTTAGCGGGAGGCTGCGAGTCTGCGCTCTTTCTCTGCCCTCCAATTATGCAATTTTATCTAGAGCAAAGCGAGCAGGCAAGGAGCTTTGCCTATGAGAAGGCTTTATTATGTAGTCCGCTGTTTACAACTGCCCCTCTTTGAAGTTTGAGCAAGAAAAAAAATATAAAAAAATACAAAAGATATAAAATAAAACAGCGAAAATATATAAAGTTGAACCGTATGGTGACTATATAAGAATAGTCGAGTGTCAACATGATAAAGTCTTAGCATGCAAAATTAATTGATAAAGTTAAAAAGAAACTGTGCATAAAAGAAATTGTGGATTCGCTTGCCTACGGTGCTTCGCCTTCCATTCGTCCAAGTTCTTGCGAGAACTTCAAACCGTCGTTATGGCATTGGCTATTACAGTGTGAGTTCTGTAGTGGATCTCGGTATGTTCGTGTCCATTCGGGGGTTATTGGCCAGCCTTGCGACGGCGAACATTCGCTATATTTTTCCCAGCATTCGTAACATTCCGCAAGGTTGTAGCTACCTGGATTTTTGGCCATCTCTCTCACTGGCCACTCTCTCCTTCCGGCTGCGACTTCAATTTTCATTGTTTTCAGGGATTCCTTGTCTGAGCCAGGTAGACCTTCCTTTTTCTGGAAATCTGATGCTGCTTTCTTCGATTTGGGCACGTTCGGGGTCTTGTTTTCCTTTTCTGCTGCGATTGCGTTACTTCGTAGCACAGGGCTCGCCACTTCCAGCAGGTGCAGACTGACACAAGTGCGAGACTGACAGAAAGTTTTTCTTTAATTTTTTTCTTCGTTTTCCAGGAATCGTATGAAGGGTTACGGTAAATCGGCACGTACTTCACAGCGGGGCGTCCGAATTTTTCGTATTCGAAGCCTGAAAAAAAAAACCAAGTCGAAGGAAAACTTGGAGGATAATTTATTGGTGTCTATTTGACCTAGTCTTCGTTACTGACACTGTCAGTCATGTTAGTCAAAGACTGACTTCTGGCGAGCCCTGTTGTAGCACGTTGACGCGTTTGATCGGCTTGAGATCCTTGTCGTCGAAGATATCCTCGACCATGACTTCCTGACGGCTCTTCCTTGGAGCATAAATACCTCATAGAGGCTTCGTTTTTATTTTCTGTAGAATTGACGCTCTCCAGGCTTCCTCAGCTTCACAAATTTTTTTTATCGCTCCAGATATTAGTAGCTCTGGAATTGCTGCTTCCCCAATGTCGATTTTTGCGTAGCTGATGTTATTCAGTGTCAGTTCTTGCATGACCTCTAGCTCAATTTCACATGCAACTTCCTTGGTTGCTACTTTATTTTGCGTACTCGTAGAGGGGTGTGGTTCCTCTTCCTGAGTTTGCTTATGTGTTGGTGGTTCAATTTCGATGTCCAAATCATCATCATTGGTTTCCACTCTTCTTTCTCTCACGTCTCGGGCGAATTTAGTGGGATGCACCTCTGAAACCATGGTATTAGGTTTGCGGGTTGCTCTCCCTCATTGCGTGGTGATGAATCGGGCTCGCGTCGATCGCTCGGAGTGTATGGTTATCTCGTTGACGATTACATCCTTTTCTCCGTACTCCAAGTTGCATTGGATTCCTACGTTGCAACTTGTGTCGAAATTCTCGTACTGAGTCTCTGCGTCTGGCATGGCTGGAGTCTCAAGGGATACGGACCTACCCTTCGCTTTTCCATTTTCTTATAGCATTTCAAATTTCACTTTTCGTTATTTCCACCATCCCCTCCTTATTCATTTTCTTTCCTGTATTTTCTGAGATCGTTGGCATGGTATTGCCTACTCTCTCTATCCTGTGCATCATTCCAGAGAATGTAGACATTATTGGCGATTTTCTTTTTGATGGTGTATGGCGCCTCGTATAGTGAGAGAAATTTGGCCATTCCGCCAGTCATTGTGTTTGACACATTACATGCTTTTGCCAAAACTTTATCTCCTACTGCATACGTGACGCCCTTTTTATTTTTATTCAATCTTGCAAGCTTCTTCTCCCTCTTTTTCTTGATTCTGTCCCTTATTAACACCAATTATTCTTCGCGATTGGTTTGTGGGTGTGGTGGGAACGGAGATAGAAGTTCGGTCCACCATCTTTTCGGTTTGTGGCCCTATAGTGCTTCGTATGGAGTTACCTCCGTGATATCGTGGTGTGATTCGTTGAGGCAAGTTCCCTATTGACCCTCTCCATCATATTAGCCTGCGTATGTCTAATTGATGTGAGGATCATCTGTATCTTACGATCTTCCATTGCTCGTCGCCATTTCTTGCGTTCCTCGGTCGAGCATTTACGAATTTACATGCTTTCGGATTTGTCGTTTAATTGATAAAGTACGGCTCTGAGCGCATAATTACTGTCGTCTGCTACATCCTTTGTAGCAATGGAAAAACGGCAAAGTATGAGTGAATTCCAGCTAAAAATCAGGACACCACATTTAAAACAACTTTTTACTTGCCTGATTGTTATTTTTAAAATAATTAGACTTTTCGCGGACGAATCAAAACGTATTTTTCGTGAATGTAAATAAAGAACTTGACCGAAGAACAACCATCTTTAAAGATTACGCCATGGCGTACGTAGTTCGTAAGATGGTAACCGATCTTGAAGGATTTTATCGTGATACTTTCTGCCACAGTCGGTATTGTAGGTTAGGAACAAACGAAAAATAGGAATCTAATTAATTTTCAAGTTGGAACATTCAGTGACGGATCGAGGTATTTGCCGCCTTTAGGCTAACAGAAATTTGCCGCTCTTAGGATAACAGGAATTAACTACTCGATTTTGAATCTATAATAAGACATGTACCCTGGCGAAAGTTTTGGATGGGAATTTATTCCGAAACAATCCGAAATCTGTATCCGAATGAATCCAAGTAAATCCAAACTCGGATTCATTTGGATTGAAAATTCAGTATATATTAATCCGACTTTGGATTGATTCGGATTCATTTAGACTGAAAATTTGGTTCGGATGGAACCAGATTAATTTTCAACCGATTTGGATCGATCGAAATGTAAAACTTTTTTCGGAATGATTCGGATACACATTTCGGAATAAATTCATATCCGAAACTTTCGCCAGGGTAGTTCAAGAACATTACTGCCATATGCTGCAGTCTATATCGGAAATCCGCCACTGTAAACATTAATAAGATTTCTAATATGATAAGTAAGTTGCATCTTAAATTTATTTCAGCATAAATTTAAGTTTAAGGCTGCATCTAGTCGACCCGAAAAATTGGGAGAGTTGGAAAAGGGGATGAACTGCGGTCGGCAAAAACGTACCAAAGAGATTTGTAGAGAATCGTTGAAGGAATAAAATGAGCTTTACGACATTGTGATTATATCAGAATTGCTACATTCACCTGAAGAGAAAGAAAAAACGTACAAATATAACAAATATATATATTTTGTTAAAGGCGTTGAAACCAGGACCCATCCTCAAAATTGAATTGCCTCAATTTACCCCATACATAATAGGATTGAATCTTTTTTAGATAATTAGGGCTTATGTATGCTCTGTATCGAATCAGTATTCAGAGTTTAAAATTGGCTAATTTCAATAGTTCTGACCAGAGCATCGAGAAAAAAAAAAATTTTACACAAAAACTATTGAAAATAGCCAATTTTTCATTCCGAATACAGATTTGATTTAAAACAGGAATAAGTCCGAACCTTCTGAAAGTAGTTATAGGCTACGATTTTCGAGAGTTCCAGGAGTATGATTATCCGTATTATCGATTAGAAAAATATCTACATTAACTCATCCATTTTGTAATTATTTCAGGTTCAAGTGTCATGATTTGAACCTAAAATCTTATAACTACGTTTAAATTATGTAGTTTTAACTACTAAAGTACTTTCGCAGACATATAAATATCATAAAATTACATAACAATTAAATTTTGTATTACGCATATATGAAAAAATTAAAACATAAAGAACGTAGAAAATGGTTTCATTAGCTTACTGTTGCATGTAAATTACATTAACATCACGTTAAGCCGCATTTTTTTAAGGCCTTCGTTAAAGAGACGTTTTTCAAAACATCCTTCGAAACATGGTTTACAGCAGTGTCTCGCAGAACTGCAAATGATAAAAAAGAGAATTGCAGTTTTGTATCAAACGGAAACGCAGCATTTAGAACCCAGTAAATCGCAAGTAAAAGCAGAATTGCTTGACATCTATGGGCTGAGAAGATAGCCTTTCCATAAGCATGGCAGAGTAAGGTCAGATCGTTAAAAGATGAGGTACTGGTAATGGCCTTCAAGCGAGGAGGCTCATCTCGGAGTGGCACAATATTTGATATTTGAGTTCCCTCCTTTAAAAAAAAATAGGTTTTTCATATTTTGAAAATATACGCATATTCTGCATTAAGGATAGTTGTTTAAATATTTTTAAATATACAGACCGATAAAAACTCTAAGATTTTCCCTTTCTCTGAACGGACACTGGAAAAAAAACTGTCTAATAGCAATGAGGATACTAATGGTCTTCGCATCGTTACTCAACTCATTTCTTACGCTGGTATCCAAACTGTTTAATATTCTCGGAACAGCATTAGACCAGTTATTTTTCAAAGTAGTGAAAGGCAAACCAACGATTTTTTAGAATTCCCACAGTAACTGAAAAAAAAGAAAATATATTCTATTTGAAAAATTCTGTGTTTTCTTTCCTTCAATATTATAAAATGAACCGTGGTAAAAAGTCAATACAATTAAGGGCGTTGGTACTAGAACTCAACCTCAAAATTAAATGGCCTTCTTTTACTCCATAAATACAAGAATTACATTTTTTCAGATAATTAGGCCCTGCTATTCCTACCTTGAATCAAATCTGTGTTCTTAGTGAAAAAGTGATTAATTTCAATAGTTTACAGATAAACTACAGGAATTAGCCAATTTTTACCTCCGGATACAGATTTTATTCAAAACAGGAAAAGGCCCTAATTATCTAAAAAAAAAAATGTAATGCTAGTATCTATGTAGTTAAGCGAGGCAATTCAATTTTGAGGTTGGGTTCTGTTTTCAAAGCCCTTAAATTTAAAGTATTTCAAATGAAAATATTACACAGAATTGGAACACACAGAAATTGAAAAAACAATATGACTGAAGTTAGCCTTCTTGAATTAACTAACTACAGTTATATTATTTTTGCAATTCATGAGGTTCAGATTTGGCTAGATGTAGCATATTTAAATTTATTCTCTACAGAGGTTAAATTTGCTTGATGAAAATACCATTTTGAAGGGCGTTGAAATGAGGACTCAACCTCAAAATTGAATAATACCATTTTGAAGGGCATTGAAATGAGGACTCAACCTCAAAATTTAATAGACCCATTTTACTCCATAAATACTAGAATTACATCTTTCTTAGATAATTAGGGTCTATTTCTGTTTGTAATATAATCTTCAATCGGAGTGAAAAATTTGCTAATTTCAATAGTTTTTGTGTAATCCGTTTTTTATGCTTGGGTTAGAATAAAAAAATGCCCTAATTAGCTACAAAATATTTAACTCTTGTATTTATAGAGTGGAATGAGGCGATTTAATTTTAAGATTGGGTCCTGTTCCCAACGCCCTTCGATCAGAGCCATAACTACTAGGATGATGCCGTCGAAGCCTCCGCCCTGGGCGCAGATCGACAGGGGCATAATTACACAAATAAATTAACTTAAGAAATTTAGAACTTAAAAATGAAAATATTACCATTTTAGGCCTCGAACTCACGACACTATTGACTATTATCGCAAATTTCTCGTTGATGAAAACTATTCTTCACTTCTAATTTAGGAATTTTTTTTAACTCCCCCGCTAATTTACTAAAATAACATATCCGACATCTTAAAAATCGTAATTTCAAAAGTTTTCATAATTTTGAAGAAATTTTAAGAGATATTACAAATTTTAAGATACTTCATGGGATTTCAGGGTATTTCAAGGGATTTGTGATTTTACAGGATCTCTATGGACTTCAAGAATTTACAAAATTTTAATGGATTTCAGGGGATTCTAATGAAGCCTCAAATATATTTAAGGATTTTAAAGACTTCAAGCGATTTTGGGTAATTTTCAAAAAATTATAGAGAACTTCAGAGAGTTTATAAAATGGAATGAAAATGTATAGGATTTTTGGTTAAAAATTTTACTATTGTGCCAAAAATTTTTTTTTTTTGGCTGAGAAATAATTTTTATCCCTGAAAACGCAACTATTCCGTTTTTGGTTCAAAATTATTATTTTTAATTTGAAATTGATCTTTTATGCTTGAGAATTCCTCCGTTTGGTAGAAAATTTATTTTCTTGGATGAAAATTAATCCTTTTTGGTTAAAAATGCAACTGCTTTCTTTGTTGAAAGTGAGTCTGTTTTGGTTGAGGATTCAACTATTTTGTTGAAAATTAGTTTTTTTTTTTATTGAAAATTCAAAATTTTGGCTGGAAATTAAACTATTTGATCGAAAATTAACTTTTCTGTTTAACAGGCATATGTTTGGTTGAAAATACAACTACTTTGATTGAAAATTAAATTATTTGGTTGGAACCTCAATTAATTATTCGAAAATTTAACTATTTTGTTGTTTTGGTAGACAACTAATCTTCTTCCTTGAGATTTTTTTTATTTGAATTAGTTTTTCTTTTTTTAAATTACTTCGTAAGATTTTAGAAATTCAAAATATTTTAAAAATTCCAAGGAATTTTACAATACTTGAGATATTCAAAGGATTTAAAAAGAAATTAAAAGATTCTATAAGATTGCAAGGCATTTCTACAGATTATAAGGGATTTCAAGAAATTGTGGAAATTTCCAGGGTAGAGTGAGAAACCCATTATAAAATTTTTAAAATTAATTTCTTATTAAATATAAAAGACGCTGAGGAAAAATAAAACTTTTTAAACATAAATTCCTCACTATACATACACAATTTTTGGTATATTGGAAAACATTTTAACTTCATTTAGACCCTAAAAATTCATTTTTTTGTGGAATGAAGAACAATATGTCGCTTTCAGACATTTTCTTGTAATTAGAAGCCAATACAAATTATTTGAACGTCCACATTCTTTATTTACGTTATTTTCGTATTATATTTAAAATACATTCCCGATAACATATATCACACAATTAGTATAAGTAGTGAACAAAATTGACCAATTTTCTAAGAAAATACAAAAAAAGTCGACTTTTTAAAATGTTTAATTGTTCAAGGCAGGGTAAAAAATATTTCAATGTCAATATTGCTATAAAGGCAAAAAATTGTTCTTCAAGTGAAAATAAGTCTGTTTCTTTTAATTTTTTTTGCCTATATCACTATATCTACGATGTGGAGGAAGAATTTTTTTAATGAAACTTTAGGAAGTTTTCTTGACTCCCAAAAGAAATGAGAAACTTTATTCTTTTTAATACGCACTAATATCTATATTGTCAAGACCTGTTCTTTTTGTACCTAAAAGAGCTTAAAAACGATTTTTGTAAAAAAAAAAATCAAATACAAACTCATGTACAATAGAAAAATATTATCTCGGGAACCTCAGAATTTTTTTTAATGATCTGATGACCCATTTTGGAACTAGTCCATACTTTTTAATTTTGAAAGCAAATATTAAGCAAAAAAACACTTCTCATTTTTCAAAGTTTTGCTGAAATTAAATAAATTTTAAGCATTACGAAGAATCCAAGAAAGAATTACCATATCATTTCTTTGCAAAGCTGGATATTTAATAAACATTTCCGTGGCACTCATTTTTCCAGAATTTTCTTGCCGAATAATCCGAAACGCGCAAATAATTTTTCAAACTCTTCGATCAACCTGTTTGCTTTTGTATTAGTCTCAAAGTTTAGTACTTCAGGCCATTTGGATCGTGCATGAATAATAACTAAATACATATTGCCGTGAAACGGACCTAAAAAATCACAATATATACGGCTCCAAACTCTGTTTGGATAAGGCCATGTTGTCAAGGGTGACTTTGGTGGTTTCTTTTGTTCAACAATACACGTTATACATTCATTTACATGATTTTCTATATTCTTGTCAATGCCCGGCCACCATACATATGATCGCGCGAAAATTTTTATTTTTACGATGCCCATATGCGTGGCGTGCAGTTCTTTTAACATTAGCATTCGCATACTTTCTGGAATGACCGCTCTCAAACCCCAGAATAAACATTCTTTATCGACTGTAAATTCAAGCCTTTTGGTGTAGTACATTTTCTCGCTATCTGTTAATTCTTTTACATCTGCCCATCCAATGATGGTGTATTTAATAATGTTGTTGAGTACTTTATCTCTTTTACTTTCTAATGCTAGAGTTCTGCTGTCAAAACAATTTATTCCTTCTTTAAAAAAATAAATATTTGAGAAATTAGTTTTCAATAAGTCCGCATCGTTGTTAACAGGTAGTCGAGATAATGCATCGCAATTAGCGTTTAATTCTGATTTTATATACTCGACTTTATATCTAAATCCTGATAAGTAGTATGCCCATCTTTGCAATCTACTATCCGCAGTTTGTGGTATACCTTTACGTGGAACCAAAATTAATTGTAAGGGTTTATTATCGGTTCTAAGTATTATTTCTCTTCCGAAAATGAATTGGTAAAATCTTTTGAACCCGAAGATAATTGCCATCGCTTCTTTATCTAAAATAGTGCGATTTAACTCTTTTTTTTATCGATTTTCTTTTACGCGTACACGATTGGTCTTTCCTTGCCGTCTTTGTACTTGTGCGACAAAATCGCGGATAATCCGTATGATGAGGCATCAGACGCTAATATGTCTTGTTCTTTTGGATCAAAGTTCGCTAGAACGCGCGATGAAATTAATTCTTCTTTAACCCATTCGAGCGCTTCTTCACAGTTTTCATTCCACACGAATTCTTTTGCATTTGCGCAATTATACAACGGTTTTAAGTTATCTAATCTATTTTTTAGAAATCGTGCATAAAAATTAATCAAACCTAAAAATGAAAATAATTCTTTAGAATTTTTTGGTCTCGGTGCATTAACCATAGCATCGACTTTAGATTTAGCTTTATGCAAACCATTTCTATCTATAACAAATCCTAACACTTCGATCTGATCTTGCATGAATTTACATTTCTCTTTGTTTAGTCTTATACCGTTCTGTATTAATCGCTCACATACCAATTCGAGATTTTGTACATGTTCTTCTTCCGTGCGACCCGTTATATAAATGTTATCGATATACGAAATCACACCTTTTAGACCTCTTAAACATTCATCCATTTTTCTCTGTACGTCTGCGGGCGCTGTCGAAACTCATTCTGGTAGTTTTTTATACCGATACAAACCTTTGTGTATTACTATCGTTAACATATCTAAACATTTCTCGTCTACTCCGAATTGCATATAACAATGTACCAGGTCTAATTCTGAATATGTTTCCCTACCTTGTAACACCGAGAAAATTTCCTCAATAGTATGTAGCGGATATTTATCAATAATTATCGAGGGATTTAACGTTAACTTAAAATCCCCGCATATTCTTATCTTACCGTTACTTTTAAATATCGGTACGATTGGTGTAGCCCATTCGCTACGCTCAACAGCTTCTCAGTGTTGTAGATCTACTAGCCTGTCAATTTCTTTATCTACTAATGGCTTTAGTGCCACTGGTACATGTCTACATTTTAGTGCTATCGCGCGTGCACCTACTTTTAAATAAATTTTAGTTTTGCTTTTATTATACAAACCCGGCTCGTTACTAAATAATTCTTTATATTTATTTAAAAGATATTCAGCAACTTTAGTGATATGTAATTTATTTATACTCAGCTGTTTATTCATTTTCAATGGCCACTGGCCTAATGCTGCCAGCCATTGTCTACCTATTAAAATCGGACCATTTCCAGGCATTACGAAACACTCAGCTGTGCATTTTACTTTATTAAATTCAACCGCCAAGTTCGTCAACTTACCTAGCGGTTGCAATTTTTTATTATCGTATGTACGTAATTTTACTAACGTTTTAGAAATATTTAAATCTTTAAATCTTCAAAATATTGATTTTTCTCATATACCGAAATTACCGTGGCGTACGTCCCTGAATCGATTTCCATGTTTATTTCTTTTCCATTTACCTTTACGTCGATATACATAGGCTCCGCGTTCATTCCCGTGTTGTTATCACTTACACACAAACAATCATACCTGCTCTCGC
>JAABKJ010001068.1:0-31730 GCA_011634705.1 Andricus grossulariae
ATTGAGAAGTTTTGAAAAAATTTCAAAAATAATTTAAAGCCTGGAACGATTTCCAGAAATTTAAAACAAAATGTAGATTTTGGAAGATTTTGAAAAAAGCAGGTTTTTAAACATTTTGAAAGATTTCAAGAGAATAAGAAAGTTATGTAAAGATTCCTGGGAAAATTTAAATGATATTTAATTGTGAAAAATTAATTTTAACGTAAAATTGAAAAAAAATTGGAAATACTTCGAAAGGTTACGAAAATTGTCGAAAAAAAATTCGGAAGAATTAAAAGACATTTTTTCATTTTTAGCAGCATTTAAAAAAAACATTTTGACTTGAAACAATTTCAAGGAAATTAAAACAAAATTTCGATCTTTGAAGTTTCGAAAAAAAGGAACTTTTTAAGAGTTTCGAAAGGTTTTGAAATGATTTTTTATTTTGAAAAATTAATCGTAAGATAAAATTGAAAATTATTCTAAAATATTTATAACGAAACAAAATGCATGATTTTCTAGCTTTAAACAAATAGATAAATTTTTATAATTTAGTTCAATTAGGCGTTAAATTCAATTTTCAATAATCATTATGAATGACAATAAAAATCAAATTCAATTGAAATGGACTATTTTCACAGTTTACAATATTTCCATATGTCAATGCTAAAAATGTAATGTTCACTTTGTAGAATTATCATTGGTACTCTGTGAAAAGTGTATTAGCATTTAATCATCAAAATAATGTTTTCTTCACTTTTCATCAGAACTCATTAATTTATTGGATATTTAATATGCTACAAAATATTTTTCCGCAATAAATATATGTCAAAAACGAATTTTAACAATTAAAATAAATTAAATTTGTATTTTCCCCATGCATTTGAATAATTGTCGGCCTAAAAGTACAGTTATCGCCGCCACTCGGCATTTATTTTACAGGCCTTTATAGGAGAGTCATCCCCCTGCTTTTGAGGGTAAAAGACCACGAATATCTGATATAAACAAAACGCTGCGTTTTTTGGTTAGGTATTTTAGGTTAGAAATAAGGTCTCTCTCTACCTCACCGACGACTGGAATTTAAAAAAATTTTAATTCATATGTGACCATCCGCGAAGAAAGGGACCTGATGCATCAAAGCTAAATTTTACAGGGTGGGGGATCGTAACAGAGTCCGCAAGCCAGCATTTGAGTAGTGGGGATGCGTCTACGAGAAGTACCCCCTCCACCTACCACTACACTTTTAGGCACGAGCCATTGGAGCTCACGGACACGTCGCATATAGCTGTAGTGGTAAGTGGTGGGGCTGATTTTCGTAGGCCTCTCGTTCCGTCTCCGCGTACGCTTACCATGCCTATGTTTGTAGCATAATAATAAGAAAAGTAATTAACTTTGAAGAATTCTGATTATTGGAAATGAAAGAGTAACTCAGAAATTATCGACTGGCGTGAGAAAACTGAAAATAGACTTTTTCCGCATTAGATCCCTTTCGTCGCGGACGGTCGCATATTATCGTATTTTAAATGGCACTGTCCCACTGTGCCCCATGTCACACTGTGCTACACTCTGCCCTATATACGACTTTTTTATTTTTGTTAAAGGGACTAATTAAAATAGCTCTCACTATATTCTCTCAAAATCTGAATGAGAATGATCCCAGTGGGCACGCGAACACCTTCTGTTGGGACTTTCATGTCATTTCAATCAGTTCAGATTTGTAGTAAAACTTAAAACTCGTTCGATTTTACAATAATTGTAATTGAGAAATTATTTCTTGCACAGCGAGTTATGACAGCCATATCTAAATGTTGGTACCTCTGTCGCATTCTCAGTCGTACCAGCCGCGATAGTAAATAAAATAGTTGCGCCCCCTACTTTAATTTACAAGAATAATCAATTGATGATATAAATGAGTAACTTATAAGTAACTCACATTACTAAAACGTTACTGATTTAAATTAGTCGCGTGTACTACAAATGGCTTTCTGGACCGACTATTCACTTAGTCGGCGTTCATAATTAAATAGCTGTAAGAACCAAAATGAATGCTTTGTTAATAAGAACTTAGTAGCCCCAACTATTCATTTTTCTCTTTTGCGTGACGCTATTATTAGTGATTTTCGACTCATCCCTCTTTCTTATGACAATTTGTAACATTTCGGTGACCCCCTGCCCCTAAAAATGTCATATGATACTGAAGCTGACTCTCCTCCTATTTTTAAATACGAAATATAAATGTAGTTTTATATAACAGTCAATAGAACAACGAATAATGAGTTAAAAGTACTTGATACAAGTATGAGAATACATTTAATTAAATTCTTTGAATATTTTTTTTCATTTTAGAACATTAATATAATTGAGAAAATAACTTCGGCGGCAGATTAACTTAATATATTAGGGGCCGTTCATAAATTCTTCTCCCACTTCTTGAAGAATTTTTTTCCCCCTGATTGCAATAAACTTCTCCTTTTTCTTTTTTTCGCTTTAATTCAAATTGAATTAAGAGAACACCATAAGAAAATCAAACTATCCATCATTTGAGTTGAAAATTCATCTCTCTCAGGTTAAAAATTTAAATGTTTTTCTAAAAAACCGCTTTTTTCGTTTAGAACTAATTTGATTCATATCAAACGAAAAATATTCTATTTTTGGTGAAAATTTATGTAGAAAATTAATGTTCTAGGTTGAAAGTTCATTCTTTTTAGTTAAAAATGAAACTGTTTGGTTGAAAATTAATCTTTTTTAATTAAGGGTTTAACTATTTTGTTGAAAATTTGTGATTCATGATTGGTTTCAATTGTTTTTCGTTGAAAATTAAAACATTTTTTATTGAAATATTAACTATTACGTATTTCGTTGAAAATGCATTTCTTTGTTGAAAAATGAACTACTTGGTTTAAATTTTAACTTCTTTGTAAAAAAATTCAATTCTTGTGGTTGAAGATTCATCATTTTAGTCGAAAATTTAACTATTTGGTCCTAAATGAACTTTTTTGTTGGAAGTTTATTTTTCGAGTTGAAAGCTCAGCTTCTTTGTAGATTAGAAAATCAATCTTTTCACCTCAAAAACACAAGATATTGGTCCAAAATTAAACTATTTATTTGAATATTAAACTATTCTGGGAAAAAATCGTTTTTTTGTTGTAGTAAAAAATTCTTTTTTCACCTCCACATTTAGCTATTCCATGTTAAGTGGAAAATTATTCTTTTATAAGTAGGAATTTCAATTATTTGGTAGAAAATTCATGTATTATTATGTTGAAAATTTCATTTAAAATTAGTTTATTTTACTGAAAATTTAACGACTCCATTTTTGGTTGAAATGTTGTCGTTTTTATTTGAAAATGTAACTATTTCGTCGAAAATTCATCTTTCTTGATCAAAAATTAACTTTGTTGTTTAAAATTCTTCTTTCCGGTATAAAAGTCAACTGTTTTCTAAAACAGTCGACTTTTTATTTTGTAAACCTGTTTTGTTGAAAATTTCTCTATTTCAGTAAAAAATTATTCTTCTTAGTTGAAAATTCATTTATTTAGTTGAGGATTCAAGTATTTTGTTAAGAATTGGTCTTTTTTGGTTTGATTCATGTTCTTGATAAGGCGTTTTTTTAATTACTTTATTTACCTGTAAATCTATTTGTTATATTTTTGGTTGAAAACTTATCTTTTTTAGTGATTTATCCCTCTAGTATGAAAGTAAACTTTCTTAATGAGTGAATAAATCTATGTAATAAGGTCATGAATCGAGAAGAATTAAAAATATAAAAATTTCACATTACAGATCAAGAGGGCAAATCGGGCTATTTTTACGAAAATAGGGGAATAATTTCTATTAAATCAAATTAATGTAAATACCATATTGAATAAAATTTGAAACGCTTTAAGTTCCTGAGATTTCATGTCATAATGTATTGCACTATCAAAAAAATAATAGAAAAATAATTAAAAATTTAGATATAAAAATGAATAATAAAAAAATATTGATTTGAGACCAACAGGCAGAGAACAATTAACGTCAAATTATTTATCAACAAAATAGTTCAATTTCCAACCAAAAAGTATTTTCTACCAAACGAGATAAATTTTTAGTCCGAATAGATGAATTTTCAATTAAATAGTTGAACTTTTAACCAAATAGATAGGTAAATTTGCAACTAGGATCAATAAAAGTGATAGCAAACTGATATTCGGTCAAATGGTTTCAGGTATACTAAATATTAGTGGAAATAAAATTTGTGGAATGTTCATGATCCTCGTCTTGTGTAAGTACTTTTTACTGAATATTAATATTTTTTAAATGAATTTTAACTTTGAATCATGAAGTTTCGACCACGATTTTCAAATATCAACAACTTACGTCATGTTATTTTAGTTATATTTGAACAATTTGCGATTTTAAGTATAGGGAAAGTTCTTTTCCGGAAATTTACATTATAAAAAAAAATCATTAGGTTTTGAGTTTTCATCATTTGTGAATATTTTCACGTAATGTTAGCTTTTTACACCAAACACTGATATTTTAAAAACAAAAATTATTATAGTTGAAACCACATTCTCAGTTTTGGAAGTTTCAGGTTATATTAACGTTTATCACAAGAAATCGGTTATTTTGAACGAAAATTATTAGATTTTGAATAAGATTTACGATTCTGAACAATTTTTTTGTAATTTCATGTTATTTTACTGTTTTCGGCTGAAATTAATAGTATTTTTACTAAAAAATTATTAGGCCGTAATAATTTTTTCTAACAACTTTGCTTTATGTTATTGTTTAACTCCATCAACTTTTATTTAAATCAAATTCTATCTTTAATATAGGGTCAAATAAATGTTTGATTCAAACAAACATTTTTCTGAGTGTGCTTTTTGCTTAAAATAATAAAATTTACAAATTTGAAGAATTTCGGATTTTCTTAGTGTTTTTTGTCAGAAATTGAAATTTTTGTTAAAAATTTAGTATATTTCAAAGAGAATTCATAATTTTTTAACAATTTTAGGTGAATTTAATGTTTCTATCTAGAAATCGATTACTTTCAACAAAAAATAATATATTTCAAAGAAGATTTGTAATTTAAAACGATTGTTTATTATGTTAGCGCTTTTTGTCGAAAATTGGTATTTTTAATTTACAAAATCATAAAATTATTCAGTTTATCATTATTCTTCAGATTATCATACATAATCATAAAATTTACAATTTTTGGTTCAGTTGATGTTTTATACCGGACATCAGAACTTTTAATAATGAATGATTGGATTTCGAATAATATTCACGATATTTGAACAATAACACGATATTTTAGAATTTTTAACCGATATTCGGTTGATTGACACAATAATCCTTTTACTTATTTTAAAAATAAACTTACGATTTCGAACAAATCTACATTATTTCAGTGTTTTTTGTCAAAAATATGTATTTTTGAAGAAAAGTGCCACGGTTTGATTGTCTATATATTTCACAATAATATTATCCTATTAATTCGGAATTTGAGAAATCAATGTTCATTAATTATCAAAAATATTCTCCTCGCTTTCTGTTTTTTTAATTTTATATAACAGATACTATGAAATGCAAATTTGTTTTAATAATAATCATTTCATATATTTATTTTTCAACTGCGTGAGAAAAAAATAGTAATTGCTTTTCTGGCGCGCGTGTTTATTTTTTCGTTAAATTGAATATTTTTTAGAATTAATCTGAAGTTTTTAAAGGAAAATATTATTCGAAATTTCAGAAAGAGTTTTCTGAATAGGTTTAATTTTACCAGATCAAGTTTGCTTGCACAGAAAAGATCAAAACCTTTTAAGAGAAATATTCCAAAAGACTAAAATATTTTCAAGGCTTTCTAAATACATTATTGATTCCCAAAATATTTGAGAAAATTTAATTAGAAGCTTTGAAAGAGTTTCTAAAAAGGTCATCAGTTCCAATTGATTTCCAATGAGCGGAAAAGATTTTAGAAGATTTAATTAGAATAAACACGAAAACATTTCACAAGAGTTTAGAAATCTTGACCTATTTGTACTATTTAAA
Organism: Andricus grossulariae; assembly: GCA_011634705.1. NCBI lineage: Eukaryota > Metazoa > Arthropoda > Insecta > Hymenoptera > Cynipidae > Andricus > Andricus grossulariae. The sequence continues at coordinate 6,019 of JAABKJ010001068.1, forward strand.
GTTTGTTTTCTTGAATTTGTGTTGTTTTTAAAATAAAAGTATCCAAATGTTGACACTTCTAAATTTAAAATTCTTAAGGTGTGGAATAATTTTTGAATTTAGATTCATGAAGTAATTAATTCGAATTATTAGGAATAATGATCATTGCTCCTAATTTTGTTTATAAATTTATATGGAAAAATTGAAACAATTTTCAAAAAGAAAAAATTCAAATAACTTTCTTAGTTTTCAACTAAATGTATTATCCTGTCATTTTAAACCGTTCTCAAATTTGAATTTTTAGGTTACTTGGATTATAAAAAAGTTCGAAGAAAACTGAGAAAGTTATGTGTATTTTTCATTGTTCTCGATGTAAGTTCAATTTCCACGTTTAACAGGTGTGACCTGAAACTAATTATTTTAAGATGTGATTAAATAAAACGAGAATTATATTTGAATTACTAATTATATTCAGAACAATCTATAATTATTTAAATAACAAAATAGTAAAACAAAAAATTTTCTGATTGATTTTCTGGTTGATTTAACTTTTTTGACACATTAAAAAATGTTCTTAATCAATTAACAAATTGTCTGGAAATGTTCACATTAGTGAAAACTTATAAAAAAAAATTATTCGTTATAAAAAAGGTAAAGAGCCAGGTAAGGTAAGAGCCAACTTTTTGAATTTTTTCGAAAAATCGAAAATTCAAATTTTGATCGCACCAAAAATAATGAAAAATTCCATTTTGCGGTCGAACTATGCAAGTTACAAAAAAGAATAAAAAAAAAACAAAAATCGTGTACTCCAAAAAGATCTACAAATTTTTTCTGAATGACTTCTTGATAGGATTCGTAGTTTTCATTTTATTCGTGTAAAACCACATTAAAAATAAAAAAAATTAAATTTTTGTACAAACAACACAAGCCATGAAAAAAACGAATAAGCCGAAGTTTCTCATCCACAAAACAGCTACAAATTTTTTCATAACCATTTTTTTGATAGGACGCTTAGTTTTTGCTCTAATCGTACAAAATAACATTAAAAAAAATATTTAATTTTTTGGAAAACGACACAAGGAAAGAAACAAAATTAATAGACAAAAGTTGTTCACTCAAAATGTATCTACAAATTCGTTATCCATAATTTTTCGAAAGGCCGAGTAGACGTTTTTTCAATCGTAAAAAAAAAGAATAAAAATAAAAAAATTAAATTTTTAGATAAACAACACAAGAGACGAAAAAAAAAGAGAAGACAAAAGTTGTTCAACCAAAAGATATCTACAAATTTGTTATAAACTCATGTTATAGGAAAACATTTAAAAAATTTACTTTCTGAAAAAACGACACAAGCTAAAATATCTTTTTATTGAACAACATTTTTCTCCCAAATTATATCTAAAAATTGGCTTCGAACCATTTCACACTAGTATGCGTATTTTCAGTTTAAATCATGAAAAATAGCGTTGAAAATAAACAAATTAAATTTATGGAGGAAGGACACAAGTTGCAATAAAATGTATAATAACAACATTTTTTTTAATCTGATGCACACTTTTTTATAATTATAAAAAAGACAATGAAAATACGTATGTTTCAATACCAATGCATATCATGAATTGTGATAATATAAATTTATTGAAATATAGATTTTTCAGGGTAGCTGAAAATAAAAATTAGTGCAAACTAACGAGCAAATATGCGCGCGAAGCACGAGATTCGTGATGAGAATGTGTTCGGTAAAGCCAAAGGAGCTTTTACAAAAGAGAATTCACAATCATTTATTTGAGTATTTTTCCCCTTAAAATTTTGGCCGCAATATATTTATTTTGATAATCTTTAATTCAAAATTAGAAAACATTATTTACAAATATAAATACTTTGAACAAAATTGAATGAATGGGTAAAGATGTTAGCTGTTATTGAATAGATAATCTTTCGGTTTTCTCATGGAATCGATTGAGCATTCATCTTAAATAACAATTCCTTAAAAACTTTTTTTCCTCATAAAAATGTTTGATTGTTCAAACAAATATAAAAAATAAATGTAAAAACAATTCACCAAGTTTTCAAAATTGCATTAATCAGGGTGAACCAAATAATCTTTTTCATAAAAAGAAATTCTCTTTTTTTAAGTCGGTCAACATTAACCCGTGCCTCGGGGCTTTTAAAATTAACATTAGACTTTAAATGGGAAAAGCTCCGTTTTCGAAAAATTTGGAAAAAATAGTTGATTATCATTAACTTTTTTCAAATAAATATTTAATTAATTCTTAAGAAATGTTCAGGATATATTTTCCACAAGTTTTCAAGTATATTTTAACTAATTTTCAATTATTTGAACAGTTTATTCATGTAAATCGTGAAAAGTTATAATTTTTCAGGATAAATGATACAGTTTATGAATCTCAAAAGTAATATTTCTTGATAAATGGATTTGGAAATTATTTAATTAATGTTTATTTGCTCAAACCATTTTTTTCCCTGTAAATCGTGAGAATTTATTTTTTGCTGAAATTATTGAGAAAATTAACGAATAGGAAGAATAATAACACAAAATATAATAAATAATAATATCTTTCTATTTTCCTTAGGACTGTTCGCAATTATTTAAACAATTTTCATTTGTTCAAACAATTTTTTTGCCCTATAAATCTGGAAAAGTTACTACTTTTTAGAAAAAATAACGCAGTTCATCCATTTCAAGAGTAATATTTTTTGCTAAAGATAGTTTTCAATTATTTAAACAATTTTAGTTCATTTAAACAATTTTTGTTCACTGTGAATTTAAAAAAATTACTATTTTCTGAAATAATTGATGCAGTTAATGAACGTTAAAAGTGATATTTTTTGTGAGAAACAGTTTGAAATTATTTAAAAAATTAATAATTATCCACTTCCGCCTTTTCATTAAAAAGGTGAAGAAAATTCTAGTTTTTTCGAATCTCTTACCCTATGTCGCTCAGTTTTCTGTATTTTTTATCTCAGAACTCATACCCTAACTGTTTAAACAATAATCGTCTTTTTATACAATTTTTTTAAGTTACGTTATGGATAGTAATTTATGCAGGTCAATTTTATTGAGACAAGAAAATACTGATTAATAAGCGGCATAGTTTTAGAAATTCTAAAAAGCTGGAATTTTCTCAACTCTTCCTATGAAAAAGGATCGATTCAGTGAAGAGAACAAATTATGCAAATTAAAATTGTATAAATAATTGCAAAATACGTTTAAAAAAAATATTACGTTTGAAGTTCATCAATTATATTTATCACGAAAAATAGTAATTTTTTTCGATTAACTGGAGAGAAAAAATTTGTTAACGAATCATTATTGTTTAAACAATTGAAGATAAGTTTAAAAATTCGTGAAAACTTGTCACTTGCTGAACAACAATAATTATGTTGAATGAATTTAAAAAAATACAGTCTGTAGCATGAGTTTTACATAAAACTGCTATTTTTCATTTTTTGGGGGATTCTCCGGGCACAGTACAAGGAAGGTAAAAGGGTTAAATTTAAAGAATTTTTATTGAAGGCTATACCTTGAACATTCCTTGAGAAGCCACTAAACTTTCATTTACAAAAAGTTGATGACAAGTAATTCTTTTTTTCATTTTTTTTTTAAATTGAGCTTCTTTTATTTAAAATCACATCATGTTATTTGCGAAAGACCGTGAGCACGAGTTAATGTTGACCGATTTGAAAGAAAAAAAATAGAATTTCCCCCTTACCTGACTTGCCCAACGTTTTTCCTGACTTCTTTCTCTTATTTCCCCTTATTTCCCCTTACTTCCCCTTATTTCACCTTACTTCCCTGAGTTCCCTGAGCTAGAAATTAGGAGTGAGGAGAGAGGAGTTAATAGTTAAGAGTTGTGAGTTAGAACTTGAGAGTTAAGACTTGTGAGTTAGGAACTGTGAGTTAGGAGTTGTGCGTCAGGAGTTCTGTGTTAGGAGGTGTGAGTTAGAAGTTGTGATTCAGGAGATGTGAGTTAGGAGTTGTGCGTCAGGAGTTCTGTGTTAGGAGTTGTGACTTAGGAGTCTTGAGTAAGGATTTGTGTGTCAGGAGTTAGGAGTTGGGAGTTATTATTTATGAGTTGTGAGTTGTATGTTAGGAGTCAGGAGTTAGGAGTTGGGAGTTGTAAGTTATGAGTTACGAGTTGTGAGTAAAGAGTTGTATGTTAGGAGTTAGGAGTGAGCAGTTGTGAGTTAGGAGTTGTGAGTTAGGAGTTGAGAGTTAGGAGGTGTGAGTTAGGAGTTAGGAGTAATGAGCTTGAAGTTAAGAGCCAGGCGCTAGGAATTAGGAGTTAAGAGTCAGGGGTTAGGAGTGATGAGCGAGGAGTTAAGAGCCATGTGCCAGGAGTTAGGAGTTAAAAGTTAGAAGCCAAGAGTTAGGAGTTAAAAGTCAGAAGTTTAGGAGTTAGGAGTTAAGAGTCAGGATTTAGGCGTTAAAAGCCAGGAGTGAGGAGTTAAGAGTCAGGAGTCAGGAGTAAGAAGTTAAGAGTCAGGAGTCAGGAGTTAGAAGTCAGGAGTTATGCGTTATGAGTTAGAAGTTAAGAGTTATATGTTAGGTGTTATGAATTAGGGGTTAGGAGTTGTGAGTTAGGAGTTGGGCGTCATGAATTATGTGTTAGGAGTTGTGAGTTAGGAGATATGACTTAGGAGTTGTGCGTCAGGAGTTCTGTGTTATAAGTTGTGACTTAGGAGTCTTGAGTTAGAATTTGTGTGTCAGGAGTTAGAAGTGAGGAGTTGGGAGGTGAGAGTTATGATTTATGAGTTGTGAGTTAGGACCTGTGAGTAAGGAGTTGTATGTTAGGAGTTAGGAGTGAGGAATTGAGAGTTGGAAGTTATGAGTTATTACTTGTGAGTTAGGAGTTGTGAGTAAGGAGTTGTATGTTAGGAGTTAGGAGTGAGCAGTTGGGAGTTGGGAGTTAGAAGTTGGGAGTCAGGAGTAAGGAGTCAGGAGTTATGTGTTAGAAGTTGTGAGTTAGGAGTTGTGAGTGAGGAGTTGTGAGTTAGGAGTTGTGAGTTGGGAGTTAGGGGTTAGGAGTTAGGAGTTAGTAGTTGGGAGTTGGGAGTTAGGAGTTATGAGTTATGAGCTGTGAGTTGTGAGTTGTTAGTTGTGATTCGTGAGTTGTGAGTTGGGAGTTGGGAGTTGAAGTTGGGAGTTTGGAGTTTGGAGTTGGAAGTGTGGAGTTGGGAGTTAGGAGTTGTGTTTTAGGAGTTGGGCGTTCCCCTTCTTGGAAAAAAGTACAACGGATGGACAAACATCCTAAAAATAAAATTTCAACGAGTATAAATTTGTACCGCCCTAGTTTTCACTCAAGTGTGAAAAATCGGTGCGAGAATAATAATGGTTTCACATAACAACAGTAATTCAATCACGTTGCAATTTTATCGAAATACAGCTCTCTAACGGAGTACAAGAATTGCAATTAACAAAACTTATTTTCTTCTCGCAGAAAATATCTCAAATTTTATCTATCTCTAGGCCTCACGTGAGACATGAAACGGTCACTTTATCGATTGAATGAAAAAAAATATTTAGAAAGCACGAGCCTACTCACACAAAGTTATTTTTCAGCCAGTCTACCAATAATCATTAGCTGGCGCTGAAAGTTTCACGTCGCTTCGCTCATTTGCTACGGTGTCAAGTCTTTATAAAGGGATACCTTCTTCGTCACGATATTGCGAAAGATTGCGATCGATGGATTAATCCCGTATGTACTGTCAAATAAATTTTTAAGAGATCAGTGAGATGCGATTTTTGAATTTGACTTGTTTATATTTATTTATTTTAACGGAAAGTGTGGCGAAAAGGGCAATTTTGCAATTTCTGTTTTTTCCTCTGCAGGATAATAATAAAACTAACTGTTATAGACAATTGCAGTTAATAATTAAACAACAATGTGGTTTGTTATAATGCTTCAAATGCATAGAATATATAAAATTATTATTTTTATAAACAATTATTATGAAAAAAATGATAGATTCTCAGTTTTCTGCAAATTTCTCCCTTTTTCAGTTCCATTGTTAGATATGATTATTATAGAAGTTGCAAATTCTCATTATCAGTATAGTCAAAGTATGATAACAATTATTTTTATAAAGAAATTGGATAAACAAAAGCAACATTTTGCCATTTTCGCGCACAATATTTGGCTTTTTCACGCTAGTTTGCCTCTAAGTGCGTTAATGGAGAGGCTAAATTACAGGAAATTGAAAAGTATCAACAATTGTAATTTTTTTAAAACAAATTTGATGAAAAAAAATTTGGTCAATTTTCTCGAAGAAACTTTGAGCTTTTTACACAATTCAGCCTCCGAATGCGTTACCTGAGAAGTCTATGTACAGAAAATTGTTAATTTTTTACATTTGCCATTGATATAAACAAATTTCGTATAATTTTAACGCAATATTAAAAAAAGGTTTTTGTTTTTATTATTTGTTTATAAAAATAAAGGCTTTAAACTGCAGACATAAAATTTTGCTATTTTATATAAATTTTTTTTTAATAACAGGTACTGTTATTAATTACCATTTACTAAAATAGGTAAATTTAGTACCAAAAATGGAATAGTTATATTTTCAGTTACAAAAATAAATTTTCAACAAAGAAAATCATTCTTCAACAGAATTGTTAAACTTTTCACTATAATAGTTGAAATAAAAAAAAAAGTTTCTTCCAAACAAGAATCTTAATTCTCTACCAACAAAATTTAACGTAATACATTAATTTTTGACTTAGAAAGACAATGTTTTACTTAAAATGAACTACTTGAATTTTAAGTTCGAATAATTAATTATTAAACAAAATAACAAATTTTTAACCCACTCAATTTTTAACTAAAATCAAGAATCTTCAACCAGAAAACTGTGATTTTAACCAAGCAGTTCAACTTTCAATCAAGTAGTTGAATTTTCATTTAAAAATATAAATTTTTAACTGATAATGAAATAGTTAAATTTCCAATTAAAAAAATTAATTTTTAACAAAAAATACGAATTTTTAACTATGAAGGGTTTCTCAATCAATAAAGGAAAACATTTAATCCAAAATGGAAAATGTAATAGTTGATATTTGAAACAAAAAATGTTTGAATTTTAAATAAAAAACTGTTGAGTATAATTAAAAAGGACGAATTATCAACAATATACTTGATTCCTAAACTAAAACTAAAATTTATTTTCTTTCTAAAAGATGAATTTTCAAAAAATTACATGAATACATAAATTTATAAAATCAATTTTTTACACCAAAAAATTGTAATTGCATAGATCAACTTTTAACTAAAGAGATGAATTTTCAAATGATGTAATTCGTTTTGAACCAAGAAATGAATTTTTAACGAATAAACTTAACTTAGTAGTTGAACTTTTAACAAAAGGAATAATTTTTCACCAAATAAGACCAATTTTTTAAGAAAATACATCGATTTTTAACTAAAAAATCTATTTTAACAATCAGGGGTGGTATAGTTACATGTTTAGTAACAAAAATGAATTTGCAAGAAAAAATTAATTTTCAACAATACTGTTACATTTTTCACCAGAATAGTTTAATTTTTCACCATATAGTTAAATTTGAAAAAAATAGTTCATCTTTCATCCGAAAAGTTTAATTTTTAACCAAGAATCTTAATTCTCTACAACAACAAAAAGACACGAAATTTCAACGAAATGCATTAATTTTTAACTAAGAAATACCACTAAAAATGAACCATTTAATTTTTGGGTTCAAAAAATTTATTATTTACAAAAAAATGAATTTTCGAGAAAATATTGAAATTTTCAATTGAACAATTTTCCGATATAATCAAGAATCTTTATCCAGAAAACTGAAATTTTACAAAGCAGTTCAACTTTCAATAAATTAGTTCAATTTTTATTTAAAAATACAAATATTCAACTGATGATTGAATAGTTAAAATTTCAATTGAATAAATTAATTTTCTACAAAGAAAACGACTTTGCAGCAAAATTTTTTACTTTTTTACCAAAATAGTTTAATTTTCTGCTAAATAGGTAAACTTTCGAAAGAGTAGTTCAGTTTTCAAATAAAAAGAAACACGTTCAAGCAAGAATCTTAATTCTCTCCAAAAAAAATTGAATATAATACATTAATTTGTAACTAAGAAAGACAAAGTTTCACTATAAATGAACTACTGAAATTTTCAGTTCAAAATATGAATTATTAACCGAGAAAATAGTTAAATTTTCTACGAAAAACTATATAAATTTTCAACCTATAATAGTATAGTTGAATTTTCAGTTATAAAAATTAATTTTGAACCAAAACTACGAACTTTAATCAATATACTTTTACAATTTTCTACATTACGATATATTTTGAAACAAAAGAAATGAATTTTTCATCAATATAGTTGAATTTTCAATTAAAAAAGACGAGATTTTAGTAAAACAGCTACATTGTCAACAAAAACCAAATTAAAAAAAACTTGTTGAACTCGCTATGAAGCAGATTAATTTTTCACGAAATAGTTGAATTTTTAACCAAAATCACGAATTTTCGACGAAATCGAATTATTTTCTACAGCAAAAAAGAAAATTTTCAACCAAATATATGAGTTTTTAACCTAAAAGGAAAAAATTTCAAAAAATTCTTGTGTATCCTACAACATGTTTAGAATGTAGTAGAAATCCTAAAATGTGAAAATAGTCAAAAATGTCGTTTTTGCAAGCATCTTTGTTGAAGATTTTTATTTAGGAATAATAATATTGAGTTTAATGAGGTAAGGCACGTTCCACAGTAGTAGAAAAAAGTGTGGAAAAAAAAGTGTAGGACAAAAAGGGTAGAAAAAAAGTGGCCCAAATATGATTTCAACCGGTTTTAAATAATTAGTTAAATTGATTCTACAAGCCGATTTGAAATCCGCTAACAATTTTAGAATTTTCAGATTTCAACGTTACAAATTAAACTGTTTTCATTGAAAAGTCTAATTAGTTGAACAAATGTGAACGCTTGATTGAAACTTTATAAACTATTTTCAATTAGAAAATACCTTCCAAATAATATATTCATAATTAACGGATTTTATTAACTTCCAAATATTTTTTTAATCTGAAATGTTTCATTTTCAAAGCATTCGATTTGAAATTTTATATTAAGAAATGAAACAATCACTCAATATTTAGAAATATCCAACTTTTCATTCAAAATCAGTAATTATAAATCAAATATTCAAAAGTAAAGACAAAATAAGTAAACTTGCAACGCTACATTTTTAATCGTTCTTTTTAAAAGGAACTTTATTTGTCAGTTTAATAGTTGAGTTTTGGTGTATGAATAAAAATTTGACACCTATTATTCTCAGAAAAAATTCGAGTAATTTGAAGATATTTTTAGAAGTTTTTAAATAATTCAAAATTATTTGAAAATATAAAATGATTTCCAATAATTTGAACGAAGTGTCTGTGTGTACCGAAAATTCAGCTATTTGTACCAAAATTTTAGTGCAAATAGCCTACGTCCTAATTTAAAACAAAATATAGATTTTTGCTCATTTCGAACAAAAAATTTAGAAGCTTTTTAAGAATTGCTTAAAATTGCTTAAAATGACATGATTTTCGAACAAAAATCTTCGTTTGGAAACTCTTCTGATTTTCAATTGATTAGGTTTTTAAAAATGTATTTAAAAATTGGAAGATTTTGAGGACATTTTTTTTATTTGACAGGATTTTGAAAAAATGTTACAAAAAAATTGAATCATTTTAAAAGCTGTTGACAAGTTCTGAAAGAATTTCTATGATAATTAGAAATGTGAAAAAATGTAAAGAAAAGCATCTAGATTTTTGAAGATTTTGAAATAAGATTTTGAAGCATTGTAAGGATTTTTGAAATATTTAAAATAAAAATAATTTAACTTATATTTTAAGTAGTGTTCAGCTTATACCCATAATTTAATTGTTTGATTTTGAATATTTGTAGCTTAAAATTGCCCAAAATTATATAATTTTGAAATTTTTAAATTCTATGATTAATTCTTCCATTTAGAGCATTGAAAATGATAACGTGGATTTATATTTTTGTAACTGAATCTGCATCTTTGAACTCTGCCATTTAGAAAAGTTTCAAATTTCAATTAGGGAGTTTAACTGCATTTAATTTAAAATTGTTAAGTTAAAAAGTGTTACCAGCTCACATTTTATACGTGTAAATTATTGAGCATTTTAATACAAAATATTTAAATTGCAAATTTTTTTAATTTCAATTTTAAAAGCTTAAAATTCAAGAGTTCCACTTTGGTTGCTCTGATTTACAGCTTAATTTTTATTACTATTTAAATGAACAATTTTTCAGCTTTCGATGTTCGAATTTTCTTATTTCATTGACCTTTACAAATTTTGGCGAACGGAGAAAAACCCGGGAAATGGCCGAGAATTTTTTTCTTAGATTGTAACGGCTTGACCATTGAATAATTAAAATTTTAAATTATATCATTTACAGCAATTTCAAGATGGAAATATCACAAGTTAAACAGTTAAATTTTGGTGTAAGCTGGACACTACTTGAAATAAAAGTTAAATTGTTTTTATTTCAAATAGTTGAAAAATTATTGCAATGCTTCAAAATTTTATTTCAAAATCTTTCAAAATCTACATGATTTTTTACATTTTTTCACATTTTAAATTATCATAGAAATTTTTTTAGAACTTTTCAACATCTCTTAAAATTATTCTAATTTTTTGTAACATTTTTTCAGAATCCTGCCAAATAAAACAAATTTCCTCAAAATCTTCCACATTCATTTTTGACAATTTTTTAAATATTTCTGAATGCTTCTCACATATTCTGTTGAAATTGATTTTTAAAATAAAAAATTATTTTCAATTTTCCGAGGAATCTTAAGGAAATGCCTTTTATTATTTTAGAGCCTTTCACAATTCTTAAAAAGCTTCTAAATTTTGTGTTCAAAATCTGCAAAATTCTACATTTTGTTTTAAATCAGGACGTCGGCTATTTGCACTAAAATTTCGGTACAAATAGCCGAATTTTTGTTACACGCAGACACTTCGTTCAGATTATTTGAAATTATTGAAAATTTTCAAATAATTTTAAATTATTTAAAAACTTATATAAAAACTAAAAGAGAACAATTAAAATGAAACGTTGTCAGTTAAGTTATTTTGTCTTTACTTTTGAATATTTGATTTATAATTACTGATTTTGAATGAATATTTGGATATTTCTAAATACTAAGCGATTGTTTCATTTCTTAATATAAAATTTCAAATTGAGTACTTTAGAAATGAAACATTTGAGACTGAAACAATATTTGGATTTTAATAAAATCCGTCAATTATGAATATATTATTTGGAAGTTATATTAAAATTGAAAATAGTTTATAAAGTTTCAATCGTGCGTTTACATTCGTTCAACTAATTATACTTGCCAATTAAAACAAATTAATTTTTAACGATGACATCTGAAAATTCTAAAATTGTAAACTGATTCCGAATCAGCTTGTAAATTTAATTATTGATAGCTTTTTAATTCTGAAAGTACAGTTCAGTTTTTGAAATCATGAATTAATTTATATTTACAGTTGATCAAGTGAAAATATTTTTCAACCAAAATCTTCGTTTCCAAATGCTTCTAATTTTTAATTCATTAGGTTTCAAAAACTGCATTTTAAAATTCTTTCAGTCAAAATGTACGCTTAAAAATTAAGATCTGAAATGGTAAACTTTTATAGTGAAAGATTTTCAAATTACCCATTCTAATAGCTATTTATCCGCCTGGTTAATGACAATTATAATATAATAGGGAAATAAATAGAATAAATTAAATAAACAAAATACAAGAAAATTTGTGTTCAAGCTTGAAACTATATCATACTATTAAAATTTTGTATCAGGAGATTAGGGCGCAGCCCACTTTAAAGTTTTGAGACCAGCCTGCTAAGCGAGAAAAGGTCGTGGACACATCTGGGGAAAGCTTCTGCCTGCCACTTTTTTTTCTACCCTTGTTTTCCTACACCTTTTTTTTCTACACTTATTTCTACTACTGTGGCACGTGCCTTGCCTCATTACACTCAAGATTATTCCTAACGACTTTTGTCACTGAAATATAATTTTCATTCACTTTCATGGACAATACTGTAATCAGTGTACATTACCCTGCAGTTCAATCCATCAAACAGCACGATAGCTCTATCCAATTCCCAAATAAAAATCTTCAACAAAGATGCTTGCAGAAACGACATTTTTGAATATTTTAAAATTTTAGGGTCCTGACTGCATTCTAGACATGTAGAACATACCAGAATTTTCTGAAGTTTTTTCCAACATATTATTAGCTGTGGGGTCATGTGAAACTACGGGTCTTTGAGCAGTGGGTCCATATACAGCATTTTTACTTGCATTTTGTTTAACAGCTCTAAGGCAAAATTTTGTACAACAATTTTGGAAACATCATTTTGTTCAGAACACTTAGCAGATTCGTGTAATCGTTATAAAAATCTCCTGGTATTTTTTCCTGCGGAGATATTGCCTTCCAAAGTCGACGGTCGCCGATTTTTTGCGGCAATATTAGTTCATATAAACGAGCGGTCCAGCGAAGTACCAGAGCTGTTTTCCCTTCGGCGTATACTTAATAGAAAAGCAAATATACCGTACTCGTACGTGGCTCGCCGAAAGCGCGAACGGCGAGACGTGATGAAGACGTTTCCCGGCTTCAGTCGACTTCTGTAGGAAGAAGAAGACGTGCGTGTATTTAATGATTTCGGTGAAAAATACTCCAGAATAGACGAACAGCCAATTATATGCTGATGCTTTCGAGGCATAAAAAACGATAGTAAAAGATGTGCTTGTACACCGACTTGCGTGTCTTATCCCTACTGTGTGTAATGGACCTTTTGGTGCAAACTGCAAATGCGATGAAGTAGTAATAACGTTTTCGGTCAGACGACGCCACGGCTTGGCGCCACCTAGAAGATCGTGCGTCGCGTCGGAGGGATGATTCGTAAACTGTAATTTATGCCATGTTTCATGCTTGGGAAAATATTTTATTTTTTAACTTGAATGCCGTACTCAAGAATTTTATTGTAGGTACACGGAGAAACTATTGGTTGCAAACTTTCGTATTATAATATTTATTTTTGAAAGTATTGGATGAAAAGCTAGGATATAGTAGAAAAATAGTATTAATTGCCACAGCGATACGAAGAAATACTTTTCCATATTCATTATAAATAAACTCTGAGGCTGATAATTGCCATCGACAAAGAAGACTGTCAATTGTAAATTTAAGTATTGGTTCATAATTTGTTAAGCAAAAGCTTATTTAATTTTCCAAAGCAATCATATACGCTTTCGCGCCGTTTCCGAGAAAATGAATTTTGAAATATTCGCCCCAGGACATATACATTTTGGCGAAAAACAATTCATCAAATGTTTATAGACGTAATTTACTTCAATAATTTTTTTAAGTTCTGCAAATAATAATTTTTTGAATGCCGTTTTTAAGGGAAAAACTATCTTCTTTAGCTTGAATATGTTTTTCGCAATCAAATTGTTCTTTTATAAATGTTATCAATTATTTTATAATGTTCAACAGTTACATTTAAAATTAGAAGTACATATAAATCACTGTTTTGTTTGAAAATTCAGACTAAAAGTACCATATTTCGTTCGAAAAACCTCATTCATACTTCGTATTTTTAATATGATTGCTGAGCAATGAAAAAAATCATTGATATTTTTTGAAAACCCATTTGTTTGCGACAAACATTATAAAGTTGAAAGAAGTAAGTTTTCCGCGAAAAAAGTCATTCAAAAAATTATTATTAGCAGAATTCTGAATTGGAGAATATTATATTCATAAACATTTTCGAAGTGATAAATAAATAATGTTAAAAATTTCAGGCAGCGAGATTCGAATACGCAACCTTCTAGTCATAAAGCATAAACGCCAAAATCACGCCGAGGCTCAATGAGGACCATCAAATTTCCCAATTCAATAATCCGTGTCATCTTAGAATGTCAAATAAATGTCTAACGTATATAATTCATAATGTTTTGAAATATAAGTTGACCTCGGAGCGCGTAATTATTTTTTCTTTGCTCTTCCGACAATGGTACATTTTCTTATTTTTGATAGTAAAAATTACAAATACATTGAATGCACATAAGAAGAATGGCTTTCCTATTGTATTTTGTACACTTCCCAGTCTTTTCTAGAGATTACAGAAACTTTTCTTTGGCATTCATATAATTATTGAATCTTTTTTTTTAGTATTTCAATAAAATCATGAAGTTCACAATGGTGATTTTTTTAATACTGACGCTGTGTCCTGGCTTGCTATTGTCTTTTTGTAAAAATAAATAAAATATCAAATTCTACAAACAGCAGTTTCTCTGTGTGGTAAAATAATTTTATTGAAATTAAAAGACGTTTTTTTTCACTTTTTAGAATCTTGAACGGTGAATTTCTTGTTTCTGAGTGATAAAGATTTTTTTTTTTCATGGGTGATTCTGAAGCCAATTCAATTCAAATTATGAAATTTTCCAAATAGGATAAGAAAACAATCGAAAATATTGAAATGCATTTCTCAATAAATTTCGAAAATTCGAAACATTCTTTTTGCAAATATTTACATAAAATGAAGACTTCTTACAAGAAAGTTGAGTAAGATGTGTGAACTCAGTTTAAAGAAATCTTACAAATTTAATTCATAAGCAAACCCTTTCTTTATTCAGCGAGACAGAAAACCTGGCTATAAGGGAAAGGTCACGGGAATTGAAGAAAAAGGAGGGAAATTTAAAAGAAATGTGGAAAAGTCTGAACATTTTTGTAAGAGACACTTTAAATAATTGTAGAAATTTCCTTTTTTTCTATTGAAAATTAATTTTTTTCTAAAGAAAATTTAACTGTTTCAACTTTGGTAAAAAATTTAACTTTTTTGGTGGAAAAATTCAACTACTTGGTTGAAAATTCGACTTTTCCGGTAGAAAATTAATTTTCTTTGTTCAAAATTAATGTTTTTTGTTCAAAATGTAACTATTTGTTTGAAAATTCTTCATTTCAGCCAAAAATTTATTTCTTTGGTTTGTCAAAAATTCGTTTTACATCAGTAAAAAATTTATTTTTTACACTAAAAAATGTGAGCGTTATATGTTCAATAAAAAATTCATCTTTCTTAGCCAAATATTTGAGTATGAGTTAATGGTTGGAAAATCCTTGCTTTATAGTTGAAAATTTATTTTTCAATCAATAATTAAACTATTTCAGTTGAAGATTCATAATTCTTGTTAAAACTTCATCTCTTGGGTTGAAAATGTAACTGGCTTTTCAAAAAATCCTTATTTTTGTTGAAAATTAATTTTTTAACTGGAGAATTAACTATTCCATTTTAAGTTGAAAATCAATCTTTTTTTCGCTTGAAAGTTCAACAATTCTGATGAACTTTTTCTTTTTTGTTGACTGAAAAATATTTATTTGCTGAAAATATGTCGATTTTCTTCAAAAAATCATCATTTTGGTTGAAAATTCAATTCTTTGTTTGAAAATTTGACTATTTTGTTGAAATTTTTATTGTTGTTGAAAATTATTTTTTGTAGATAGAAAATTCAAGTCATTGGTTATAAAGTAATCTTTTTGGTAAGAAATGCAACTGTTTTATTGAACGTTTGTCTATTTGGACCAAAAATCGTCCTTTTGGATTTAAATTCATTCTTTTTTTTTTAATTCAATTGTCTTCTAAAAAATTCAATAATTTGGTTAAAAATTTGAAAAGTTGGTTATAAATTCAACTATTTTGTTAAGATCCTAATTATTTTGTTGAAAATTCGTCCTTTCGGATTTAAACATATCTTTCAGGGTAGGAAGGTCATCCTTTTTGGTTGAAATAAATCAATTTTTGAATTTAAATCTATAATAATATTTAGGAAAAATGAAAAATTGGTCGGGAAAAAATCAGGGTAAATTCATGGAATTTTAAAGAACGAAGTTTTTCGGCCACCCTACTTCAATGTTTCATTCGAGCAAATTAGGTTGTCACAGTATATATATATATATGATATACATACTATACTATATAAGAAATATATAATATATTAAAAGGAAATTAGTACATTCATCTTATCTGTATAAAATGCAGGATTAGTTTGGGAAGCTGAATACTTTGATTTTAAATACAAATATGTATTACTTCACTTTGATTCAAAGTCTTATATTTTGAATTATTGAATAGCTTCGATTTCTTATGATTTATGTTTGTATGTCTCTGAATTGAATGCAATTTAATTAGTTTCATAAAAATAATGACCAAATAAGGCATCCTTCTTATTTGAAATCTGTAACATCATGTACGGAAGATCATAACCGGAAAACCTTGTACGGATCTATAATAGTTACTGGGGTAACCGACTGGCCTTATGGAAGACATACTGTAAGAACATGTATAATGGCTTATACACGAGTAGATCTTACATGGCATGAAGAAGGAATTGGATAATTGCGAACGCTTGAACCCGGGCCACGTAATCCATGGTTTACCATGGGAATTGCAGGAATGCTACGCTTTTCGACCGTGAAATCACGTTTCTCATATCAAGTTACGCAACATGAACTTCATAATCCTATTTTAGAAAATTATATTTCTTAAATATCAACAACTTCCCACCATTTTATATTATATTAATAGAATCGCATCAAAATAGATTCCTATGTGATCGTTTATTATTAGACAAATAAATGGAAAAGAAAATCAACAGATCTTTCCACAATCTTCTCTATTGACCAATTCCATTTTGAATCAGGCAAAATTGTAAGAAAATTCTGGGTCTTGGTGTCGAAATAATTTAGTAATTGGATATATTATTCTATGGTGAAAATAAAGAAACCCGTATTTTACAGCTTAAACAATATTAAGAAAATTAGCTGCGAATTCTCAAATATTGACAGAAAGTTTGTTCAAAATACGGAATTTTCTAAACAAACATAGCTATTTGGGATTCTATTTTTTTTAGCCAACTTAAGAATTCTATCTCTTTCAATTAATTCAAGAAATATGAATAAAAGGTTACCATTAAAAAATGGCGAAATTTTTTCTAAAATCCTTGAAAATGTATTTTCTCGAAAGCCCCACTTTTTAAAATTTGTATTTTGTTTAGATATAGATGGTAATATGAACCACATGTTCCAAGAGTTTTGTTCTTGTTCAACAACTACCGACACTCGAAAAAATTATTTTTGAAAAAAATCTAAGTTTATTTTGAAATATCTGTGAAAGATGTCCACTATTCACCTATATAGAAATGTGATGTAACGATATGTCCAGAAAATCTTGCAATCATTTCTTTTAAAACCCTGATGGGG
Organism: Andricus grossulariae; assembly: GCA_011634705.1. Taxonomy (NCBI): domain Eukaryota; kingdom Metazoa; phylum Arthropoda; class Insecta; order Hymenoptera; family Cynipidae; genus Andricus; species Andricus grossulariae. Next base: position 23,340 of record JAABKJ010001068.1, read on the forward strand.
TTTTCATTACTTAATGTTATATATATATTCAAATATTATATATATTATGTATATTTCAAATTTCAAACTTTAAGAACTAAAGCTACAAGTAATCTCTTTTGATAAAAAACACCATAGAAAACCTCATGTGATTTGAGAAACAGTTGTGCTTTTTAAATACTATTGCGCGCTCAAATTAAAACTGTCGAATTATCTAATAAATTATTGTACATACTGAACATGTTCAATGTTAGTCTTTTTTACTGAAAGTTAGTATTTCTGAAGAAATAATTATAATACAAAATCATAAAGTTTCGAAAAAGATTTAAAATTGGAAAAAAATTTAGGATTTAACCGTTGTTTTGCTGGTAATAAACATTTTTAAACAAAAATCGTCACCATGATTTGCAATTGTTAACCATTTTGGGTTACGTTAGCGTCTTGCGCCAAAAACTGGTATTTTGAAACAAATTTTAAAACGAAAATTATTATAATATAAACCCAATATAGAATCTCTTTAAAAGTTGGGATTATGTTAGGGTTTTTCGTCGGCAATTATTAGAATTTTTAATGAAACATTATTGGATTTCAAAGAATATTTACAATTTATAACAATTTTTTGTTATATTGTGTTGTTTTTTTTGTCGGCAATTATTAGTAATTGTTATGGAACTTTATTAGATTCCAAAGAATATTTACAATTTTTCAACAAATTTAGGTGACGTTGAAGTGTTTCACTCTAAATTTGTATTTTTAAACAAGCATAAATAAACTTTTTTGTACAATTGTTGGGTAAGCTTTCACCAGAAATCGGTTATTTCCAACAAAAGTCGCTAGATTTCAAACAATATTTACAATTTCGAACTTTTTTTTTGTTATATTGCATTAGTGTGTCTTATCGAAAATTATTAGTATTTTAAAACAAAGAATCATTAATGAAAAAGTTTTATTAAATATACAAGTGTTTATCAATTTAAGGTTACGTTAATGGTTTTCACCGGAAATAGGTCATGTCAAACAAAACTAATTAAATTTCAAAGAAGATTTTCAATTTTGAACCATTTTTCGTTGTCGCATATGTTAGTTTGCTCCAGACAAAAATTAGTATTGCTAATACAAAAAAAATATCAATGTTTTCAGATTGTCATTATTGTGCAGATTATTATTTGGAGTCATTATATTTACAATTTTTTATTTTGTTGGTATTTTATTCCGGAAATCGGTACTTTCAATCGAAAATCATTGGACCTCAAATAAAATAAAAAACCATTATATTTAAATTTATAATTTTACTTTTCCAACAACTTTACATTATGTTGGTGCGTTTCACCTGAAACTGGCATTTTAAAATAAAAATATTGTTTAAAATAATAAAATTTACATGATTGAACAATTTCGGATTGTGTTAGTGTTCTTCGTCGGAAATTGAAATTTTTATTGAAAAATCATCAGGCTTGAAAGGAGATTATTAATTTTTGAACAATTTAAATTTACATTTGCGTTTTACATCGAAAATTGGAATTTAAAAAAAATAAATATAATTTGAAACAGATTTAGCACCTTTTGACAATTTTAAATTACTTTAGTGCGTTTTGTCGATTATTGTTTTTTTTTAAATTATATGTGATCTTTCAAAAGAAAAAGGCCCACTTTGCCGGTATTGATTTATGTACAGGGGCATACGCCGGATAAATTCCAAACAATTTTGAACCCTAGACTCAAGATCTTATTTTTTTCAAGTAGAATATTTACCCACTTCTAGCAACTTTTGGGATATAAGTATAATGTCACGAGATATAGTATAAATTGAAGTATGCTTTCCAATCGATACCTCAAAATCGATACTTTTGACCATTGTTTACAATATCGCGAATATTTCTTAAACTAAAATATTAAACGTGAAATATTTCAAAGAAGATTCAAATTTTTTTAACCAAATTTAGGTCATGTTAACATTGATAATACAAAATCATTAGATTTGAAAAAATATTTACAATATTTGAAGAACATTGTTTGTCTTTATTGATCAAGAAAATATTGTATCGCCTGTATTTAGACCAATCTTTTCTTGATTCAATGATAATTAATTTTCCATGATAAGAAGAGGATTGTTATGGAAAATAAAAATTGTGGATATGCACAGACACGATCATTGTTTAATTCTCTGATACATGATCCAGAATCCGATCATCATGATCTGAATGATCAATATTCACTCTGACCGATCAGAATACTTTTGATTTGGATATCATTATCCAAGTGATATTGATTTCCGTATCATTTTGAACATTATCATTTACTGTGAAGAAAAATTTTGTTGAATCATGAAAGTACTATATCGTCGATAATCGTACCGACCTGTTCTTTAAATAATGTTATTTTTTTTCGTTTATAGAAAAATATTACATAATAATCCTAAAGTCAACATATAAATTTTCATCAGTTATCAACAATATTGTCCTTGCTTTTCTTTCCTATTATTTTAGATAATAGTTACTATGAAATACGAGAATTTGGTATGATTTCAATTTTATATTTTAATTGAACAAAATGTAAAAAAGACACTTGAAAACTTTGCATAATACCTATTGTTTATTCCTTAAGAAAGATTTTCAATAATTGAAATTCACTTGCATCTAAATGGGTACGCAGGAAATAAATAATTCGTAGAAATTGGCTTTGATGGAGTACATTATCTTCCGTTCAGATCACGAAGGATGGATCGTGTCGCGAAAGATTTCTCCTCTTTTGGCGTTTGACATTTCAGAAAGCGAGGACTGAGGAGCTTAGAAAAGGAAAAGTGGAAGCCGAGAAAGGACCACGTGGGTCCGGTTATTCGCAATTTTGCAAGAAACAACGGGACGATAGATCTTTGACGATTCAGTGGATTCTGTGTCGAAGTGCGACGCATCAGAGAAAAGCCAGCAGATTTCCGTGAGAGCAGACGTGATCAAAAAGCCAATCCACTTCTCTGGCGAATCGGTGAAACGAGAGAGCCTTAATGACTCGATCGCTGTATCGATTAGCGCCCGTTAAGAGCGATCGATTGCGTGTCTTGTCAAATTTGTCAACGGGCGCGAACCAGCCGCCGACGTAACCAGTTTACCACCATTACATTATTACTATTTATCTTATTTTATTACGAGGTAACCATTTCCTTCGGAAAATCATTTCTGTTCTGTTATAATACCAAATCGTCCTGTTTTGAAGCCATTGTTCGTACTATTTTACTTTGCTAACTTCAGATTTAAAAGTGGTACGTACTAGCAAACTGAAATAATGCACATGAAGTATTGTTTTAATTACTTGCAACTTCATGCTTAAAAGAAACAGAAAACATTTGAAACAAGAAAAATTTGATTCTCACTCAAGGGCATGACACGATTATTATGATTATAGTTCCCAATTTGACTTAGCGGGGAAAATGCGAAACTCCAGCGCTGATCGCCTTTCGCCCAATTATCTTGTTTAAATTCAAATGAAATATCAGAATTCATGACCTTTTTCGATTATATTTACATTTATAAAATATCAAAGCGATATAAACATCTGTTTTGTAGTTACAAATTAAACATATATAAGTTATGCGTAAAAGAAGATATAATTTATGATATAACAATATTTGATACTTTTGTTATCCGAATATTTATATTATGCGCTGTACTTATGTATACCTAAACTCATGAAACAACAAGTAAACTAGTGAAATACCGACGTTTAATAGAGGGAATTTACCAAAAAATTGGAAAAATTCTCAAACTTTCTTATAAAATATTTACATCAGGCGGGTTACGTGTTAAGAGATTTCAAAGGTTATATCAGGTTATATTAGGAAATCGGAGGTTGACACGTCCATTTTGGTTATTTTGACAGCTATGTGTTTTTTGTTTTCAAAATTCAAACACAACATTTTGGCGAAAGGCAATCAGCGCCACAGTTCCGCTGTTTATCCGCTGAGTCAAGTTGGGAACCAACTTCTTATAGGCTGGAATGGCTGGCGTGACATACCCCTGTTCTCACTTCAGTCCTGTTTTGATCCAAAAAAGTTGTACTCAAACGTCGTTTAATGATATTAAAATAAAGTGGCATTAGAATAGTCACCTGAGACTATATTTTTGGAGGACTGTTTCAATACCGAAAACTAGCCTTGAAATGATACCTTTTTTTACATTGTTGTATGCCTACATAAGACTGTTAATATTCCTTTTAAGAAATTCGACAGACGTTTTAGATTCAATAATGGATCTTAAAATGAAAAATAATTACCTGAAATGCTCATGGTTATTCGATATGGAAATAAGTGAAAAATGTAGAGAATTTTGAGTTTTTACGCGGAAAATTTCTCGAATATACACTACCGTCGGAAATTATCTACACGGCCAGCGAGAGCGGTATTAAAAATCACTGCTCAATTTTAAACATGAATACTCATCCAAAAACGGATCGAAAACACTGTGCTAATAAAATTTCGCGTCGAATGAAGCCTAATAAATATATTTTTGAGCTTTAAAATAGAATATGCCACGTGAGAAGTTTAAAAGATATCAAGATTTCTCGAATTTTGTACCTCGAATTCAACTCATGGCATGACCTAGGAAAATTGTAGCGGAAAATTTTAAGAGGTTTTTGAGATATGACTAAAAATGTCCAAGCGTGTCTGCGTCAAGTTTCAGTCGGCGATCATCGCTGTTGGCCGCGAGAGTTGTGATCACCAAGAATTTCTCAGATTTTGTCGTGCTGTGAATTAGGAAACTTGTAGAAAAACAAAAATTGACAGGGCGTATAATCTTTGAAATCTTATATTTAATTCAAGCTAATATTTAAGTTAAATTTAGTTAGATTGAGTTCAATAGTCAAGTTTTCAAGCTAAAAAGTCGAATTGCTTAGGAAGCAGTTAACTTTTGAACCGGAAAAGAATAATTTTTAACGAGAACGTTAATTTTTCATCAAGAATGATGAATTTTCAACAAATTAGTTAAATTTTCAACTGAAAAAGACAAATTTTGAACAAAAAATTGAACCGATAAATTTTCAATTTAAAAAATTAAAAAAAACGAATTTTCAACCATTTCAATTCAACTACAAAAACAGGATTGTTGATAAAATAGTTTCATTTGCGACCAAAAATATAAATTAAAAAAAATTAATAATTTCCAACTGAGTAGATGAATTTTCAACTAAAAATGATAAATTTTTAATAACAAAAAAAAGATCTAGGAAAACTTAGAGTTTATAAATTTACGATAAGACAATTTTAGAAAAATTAGTCAAGGTAGGCGCCGAGCGCCTGCAAGGAAGGGTTTCGTAGCCTGTTAGGGCGTTAATTCAAACCTTAACAGAATCTTAAAACAAAATATTGTTTAATTTCTTGAAATGAATCCATCACAAAAAATTATGTAAACAAAATTATGAAAAAAAATTCTAGAAAAAAGTTGTTGAAAAAAATTTTTATTACGAAAAAAATTGTTTGAAAAAAAAATTTAAAAATTTTTTAATACTCATTTCTTCAAATTATTTCCCTTTAAAAAAAAACTTAATTAAGTCGTGCCCTTTCGGAGTTTCAAACATTTGTGCTTATACCCTTTTAATGTGCCAAATATTGTCGCTTATATCCTTTTCGAATTTCAAACTTGAGCGCTTATACCCTTTTTCTTTGGTAAATATTGGCGCTTATGCTCTTTTAGAATATCATACGTTGATGCGCATGCCCTTTTGATTTGCAAAATGTTGGCTCTCTTTTGGAATTTCAGACTTTGGTGCTTATGCCCTTTGGAAATTCCAGACTTAGGCTCCCATGCCCTTTTGCTGTGCTAAATGTTGGCGCTTATGTCCTTTAGGAATTCTGAACATATGCGCTTATGCCCTTTTGGTTGCCACATGTTGTTGCTCATACCAATGTTGCTGTGTCAAACGTTGGCGCTTATGCCCTTTTGGAGTTCCAAGCTTTGGTGTTTATGCCCTTTTGGAATTTCAAACTTAGGCGCTTACGGACTTTTGCTTTGCCAAATTCTAGCGCTTATGCTCTTTTGGAATTTCAAACTTTGGCGCTTATGCCCTTTTGCCGTGCCAAATGTTATCGCTCATAGCCTTCTCTATATCCAAAATTTGGCGCTCATACCCTTTTGCTTTGACAAATGTTGGCCCTAATGTCCTTTCGGAATTTCAAACTCCAGCGCTTATACCCTTTCGCTGTGCCAAATGTTGGCGTTTATGCTCTTTTGCTGTGTCAAATAATATCGCTTATACCCTTTTTGATTACCAAAATTTGGAGCTTATGCTCTTTTGCTTGGCCAAATGCTGGTGCTTATGACCTTTTGAAATTTCCTACTCTGGCACTTATGCCCTTTCGCTGTGCTAAATGTTGGCGTGTATGCCCTTTTGCTGTGCCAAATGTTGCCCCTTATGCGCTTTTTGATGCCCACAATTTGGCGCTTATGCTTATTGTTGTGCCAAATGTTGGCGCTTATATCCTTTTGGAATTTCAAACTTTAGCGCTTATACCATTTTGTACGATGGAAGGACGATCACCCGACTAGTGTTGCCGTCCGAGACGAGAAATACCGAGCCTGACTCGAATTCGCCTCGTTCATTCCTCAGTTTCGTCTCGTTTTCCCGGGCCCATTCCTCGGTTTCTCTCGTCACATTCTTCCTCGCGTTGTCTCGTCCTTCCTCGTTCTCGCCTCGGTTTTTCCGAGGAATGCGACAAATGTGCGCTAGTGGAGCGGACAGTTCGCGGGTGCGTTATTTTGCTACTCTGACGCGCTAATTGTAATTCGCGTTCTTTAATGAATAGTTAAAGTCGAAATATGATTACATATTATACTTTTTCGTCCATTGCTGATTAATTTGATATCAAACGCGACTATGTTTCAATTCTTTCAAAGATTTAACTTCACTCTATTAGTATGTCATTTTGTTCGTATTAAACATTTATTTTGCCAATTATAAAAATAGAACATATGAAACAAAAAGGTAAGAAGATAGGTATATTTTTGAGTCATTTGGAGATTGAAGAATTTAACAGTAGTAAAATTTTTTATAATTCAAAGTAGAATTTTAAAATTTTGTGGCATCTAATTTCTACGGCTGGTAAATAAAATATATTTGTCGGGACATTTACAAAATCCGAAAGTGCGTACGTACTTGATTCACTTTGACTACTACATATTTTTTAAATTGTAAGAAATTGGAATGTATAAAAAGTATTAAATCAGTCAGTAATAATACTCAGAAACTCATATGATCATCACACAGTCGATTTTATAATTCACCCCTACAACATTCATGTATCTATATTTGTATATTCAGGTATGTATATTTGTATATTCATGTATATAAAAACTTGTATAATTCGGAAACGCATTAGCACTGCAAATTTTTCTTTCGGGTCCCGTATAACGTTATATCTTACGCTTAAGCTTCGTCGGAATAAAATAAAAAAAATTTTTAATCGCAAAGTTTGGGAAAAATCGCGAATGTTACTCATGTTTCTTAATCTGCATGATATGCCTAATTTTTAAAATTTGCAGTTTTTTTTATTTGAGTTCATAGGGGTAAAATTTATTTTTTGTATGGAGTTCTGAAAATGAAAACAATATAGAAGCTCTAAAAATTATGAATATTTTTTTTAGCATAGAAAAATTTGTTTATGTACAAAATGTACTTTGAAACAAATTGGAAATATCAGATCGTTAAGAATGACGAGTTAATATAAAAAAATCAGCAAATCGTTTTTTTTTAACGATCTGATCTTCTCAATTTTTTGGACGTATATTTTGAACTTAAGAAAGTTATCCTATGCTTGAAAAAAATATTTGTAGAGCTTGCATACTTTTTTCATTTTCAGGCCCTTATAAAAAATCAAATTTTCCCTGTAAAAAGTTAAATAAAAAAAATGTGGAAATAAGACATATTATGCCTCTAATGATATAATAATGCGAAAATATATCATCCAACAAGTCTAGTGCTATATTTAAAAAAATATTCTCTTTTCATTTCTACGTTTCGGGAACAAAATAGTCTGTGACGAAGGGTTAAATTTCATAAAATTTTAAAAATATGTAGTAGTCAAAGTGGTTTAATTAGGTACGCACCTGCGATTTTTTAGATGTCAAGACAAATATATTTTATCTACCATCCTTAGAAATTAGACGTCATAAAATTTAAAAATTCCACTTTAAAATGTAGAAAATGAAATTAGTGTTAAATTCTTCAAACTTCAAAGGACTTGAAAATATACCTGTCTTTTTACATTTCTGTTTCATATATTCTGTTTTTATAATTGGCAAAATAAATTATTAATAAGAACAAAACAAAATACTAATATAGTGAAGCAAAATCTTCGAAAAAATCGTAACATAGTCGTGTTTGATATCAAATTAATCAGTAATGGACAAAAAAGTATAATATGTA
>JAABKJ010001069.1:0-31730 GCA_011634705.1 Andricus grossulariae
TGCATTTTAAACTTTTAAAATTGAAGTTTAAAAGTTTTTAATTTCCAAAATTTTGTATTCAAATGCTCAATAATTTACACGTATAAAATGGAAGCTACTAACATTTTTCAACTGAAAAATTTTTTATTTAATGCATTTCAACTTCCAAATAAAAATGTTAAACTTTTATAAATCGTAGAGTTCAAAGATTCAGATTCAGTTCCAGAAATATAAATCCACGTCATCATTTTGAATCCTCTAAATTGAAGAATCAATAAATAAATTTAAAATTTTTCAAAATTATATAATTTTAAGCAATTTTAGGCTAGAAACATAAAAAATTGAACGATTAAATTTCTTATAAACTGAGCACTTCTGGAATTAACAGTTAAATTATTTTAATTTTAAATGGATTACAAAAACTTAAAATGTTTCTAAATTTTATTTCCAAATTTTTGAAAAATCTACACGTTTTACATTTTTTCACATTTTAAATTATTTGTACAATTTCTTTCAGAACTTCTAAACATCTTTTAAAATGATTCGACTTTTTCCTACATTTTTTTTTAAATCCTGCCAAATTAAAAAAATGTCCTAAATGTCTTCAACTTATTCGAATTTTCTCTAGGAATAATAGGTGTTCAATTGTTATTTATACCTCAAAATTCAACAATTTGACTTACAAATTAAATTTTTTTAAATAGAACAATTAAAATTGTAACTTTCAAAGTTTAGTTTTTTTGTTTAGTTCTGAATATTTAATTTATAATTACTGATTTTAAATCAACAGTCAGATATTTCTGAATATTAAGTAATTGTTCATTTTTTTACTTTCCAAATTTTCTAATTGAAAGGTAAAAATGGAATAGTTTAGACTGAAATAATATTTAAAATTTCATAAAAGCCTTTAATGATGAATATATTATTTTGAAGTTATTTTAAAATTGAAAATAGTTTATAAAGTTTGAATCGGGCGTTTACATTTGTTTAACTAATAAGACTTTCCAATTGGAACAGTTTAATTTTTAACGTTAACATCTGGAAATTCTAACATTGTAAACTGATTCCGATTCGTCTTGTAAAATCAATTATTATTCAGTTTTTAAATATTAAAGTACAGACCAATTTTAAAAATCATTAATTTATTTATATTCACAGTTGACCAACTGAAAATGTTTTTTATCCAAAAGCTTCGATTTTAAGCGCTTCTAATTTTCAATTGTTTAAGTATTTAAAACTGCATTTTAAAATTCTTTAAATTAAAATGTTTGCTTAAAAATTAAAAATCTAAAGTGGAAAATTTTTTAAGTTTAAGATTTTCGAATTACACATTCTAAACTGAATATCATAATTGAAAAAGATGAAGATTTATCTAATTATTTAAAAAAATTATTTAAAATTCCCGGTCAAGAAGTAAATCCACTGTCATTTCCCGGCTTTTCCCGGTCTCATAAAATTCTCGGTCATTTCCCGGTTTCCCGGTCCAGCGGCCACCCTGGAAGTGTAATCGAGGGTAGCTCAGTTAGACATGTTAAAAAAGTTAAAACATAATTGTTTGAACAATTTATTATTATTTATAACTATCTTCTCTTAGAATAATGCTAGAAAGTTGCGGGTTTTTCTGAAATTGGCAGACATTTTTTACTTTTTAGTTATGAACAAATAATAAGTATTAATATTAATTTAAACAAAAAGACTCTCAGTAAATACTTTAAGGGAAATTTACATTTAATACGATCCATATATAAAATTTTAGGAATATTGCAAATATCTGTTTTATTTCAGAAAAATATATTCACAAAAAAAGAGATTGTTTTATATATGATTCTCTCTAATGTTTATTTATTATTCGTTCATAACTAAAAAGACAAAGCAAAGTTAAGCATTTCAGGATAAACTGCAACTTTCAAGCACTTATCTAAGAAAAGATAGTTATAAACAATAATACATTTTTTAAATAATTTATGTAAACATCTAATTATGAGTATAGAGTAGTATTTTATGTATTAGTAACATTGGCATTAAAAAACCCGCAAAAAAAATCATAATTAGCGCAAAAAACTCGCAAGCCATTTTTTCACTTATGGGGGTTTTTTTGGGCCCCTTCAAAACCGACTTGTAGGAGTGATATTTAAAAAGAAATATTTTATTTGTATTGTATGGCTCATTATGAAGAGAAATGTTGAGTTTTAACTCGATTCACCTAATATTCACCATTCTGAATAATATTTATAAAACCGTATTTTTTTCTTATGGGAAATATGCGTTAAACTTCAGGAGGCTTGCGGAACCTCTAAATATCTTATGTGGATTCGAACAAATTTGAAGACGATATCCATGAAAATTCGGAAAAAAATTTGGATCACTCTAGTGGCCACCCTTGAAATTTATTATTAAAGATTTTTTGAAATTCAAGGTTTTTTTATTTTTTTTTTATAGTTGTTGACATCAAAGCAGATATTCTGAGTGCTGAAATTGAATTATGGGTGAGGTCTGGAATTCAATCCGATATTTTCAAGCAGGCGATTAAAGCTTTGGCCCTTCCAACTGCTCTTCAAAGAAAAGATTGGAAAACTTTTGAAGGAATTCAAGCTATCGCTGTTTGCACAATTTGTCAAGTTTTAGTGAAAACTACTGTCACTTTGAGAAAAGGAGGCACACCTTCGGAAAAAATTACGAAAACTATAGCTGATTTATGTACGTTTCTGAATCTACAAACTGAAGAAGTTTGCCATGGAGTTGTCAATTTAAATGCCGTGAGTAAATTGAGATTATTACATTATTAAATAAAATTTAATTTTAATTTACTGACTCTCATATTGCATATATAGAAATAATTTTAATCAAAAAGTATACAAATTCCGATTACAATAAAGCTTCCAAATTAAAAAAAAAACTATATTTGAAAGTTAGGATTTTGAAATTATCTAAATTGTAACATTTAAATCTACAATTTTTACATTCTCATCTTTACTTTTGAGGCATAAAAAGAAAGTAAGAGTTCATTAGCCAGCCATTTTTGACCAACGGTTCTGGTTTTATCCGTCGAAAATGTTTTTAAAAAAATTCCATTTTTCAGCAAAAATGTACGAGTTATAAAAAAACTGTTAAGGGCCAAAATTTTTCATCTCAAAAATATGAATAAATTTGGTCAAAACCATTTTTTGGATAAAATACTCTTATTCTTTGTTTTAATCGTGACAAATTTTATTTTAAAAAATTGCATTTTGTGGTGCATGATGCGAAAAAAATTGTTTATCCGAAAAACATCTATAAATGCGAAATACGACAAAAATGAACAGACAAAAGTTGCTAACCCGAAAAAGATCTACAAATTTGTCATAAATCATTTTTTGATAGGATACGTAGTTTTTGTTTTAATCGTAAAAAAGCATCAAATAAAAGCATTAAATAAATAAAAAATAATTTAAACAAAAAGCGACACAAGCTACAATAAAATGTTAATTGACAAAATTGTTCGCCTAAATTAAATCTACAAATTTTCTTAAAACTATGTTTTGATAGGACGCGCACTTTTTTGAATTATAAAGATAAGACAATGAAAATCCGTCTGTTTCAATATCAATGCACATTATGAATTTTAATAATAGTTATACATTTATTGAAATGATATATTTTGTAGGGTAGCTGAGAATAAAGATTAATGCTAATTAAGGAAAAAATATTAAAGTAATAATAAAAACAAAATTTCTATATATAATAATATAATAGAGTTGAACATAATATAGAAAAGTGCGCGTTTCGAAAGAGCTTTAACAAAAGAGAATTCACAATCATCAAATCACAGTTGCCGATGTAGAAAAATTTATAAATCATAAAATTCTCCAATGAAATTTAAAAAAAATGTGTTTATATTAAATAAAAAATGTTGTTCAGTAAATCAAAATATTTTATTTATTATTTTATTATTTAACAATTTCTTAATTGTTTTTATATTCGGTATTATTTCGTGAATTTTCCTATGATCGCGGCAATTTGACAGCGTTGATATATTTAATAATGTCGACATTTTAATTTCAGCCATTTTCTATTCTCGGAAATGTCCAAATTCGGTATCATCATAAACTGTCGACAATTTTATTATTCGGGAATTTTATATTGTCTGCATATTCTAATTTTGGGAATAGTAAATATTTCAAATATTTTCTTTTTCGGAAATTTTCCAGTGAAGGGAATTTTGTTTTTCTCAATTTTTGAGGGGTTCCAGGAAATTCATGTTTTTGGTAGAAACTTAATCTTGTTTGGTTGAAAATGCAACTATTATTTATTTGGAATAAAAATATTTTTTTTGTTGAAAAAGCAACTATTACATTTTTCGTTGAGAATTCATGTTAATTGGTTGAAAATACAACTACTTAGTTAAAACTTGAACCTTTTATTAAAAATTCGTTGTTTTGCATGAAAATTAAACTATTTTGTTGAAAACTTGTTTAATTTTTGTTAAAAATTTATTTTTTTACTGAAAATTTAATTATTCCACTTTTTGTTAAAAATTGATTTTTCTTAGTTGAAAATTGAACAATTTGGTTGGAAATTAATTTATTTTGTTGAGAATTCATTTTCTAAACTGAAAATTCAATCCGTCTTTGTTTAAAAATTTATCTTTTTTAGTTGAAATTTAAAATTTTTGGTTAAAAATTTAAATTGCTTGGTTACAAATTCGTCTTTGTGATTTGAAAATTCATCTCTTTTGGTCGAAACCTGTTTTGGTTGACGATTCGTCTATTTTGTGGAAAATACGTCTTTTTGGTAGAATTCAACTGCTTTTCATTTGAAATTAAACTCTTGTTTGATTGAAAATTGAACTATTTTTATAAAAATTCATTTTTTTGGTTAAAAGATTCATCATTTCAGCTGAAAATATATCTCTTTGATTGAAAATTTAAATATTTTAACTATTAACTATTTCAACTAATTTAAATGTTCAATTTTTAACATATTTGGAATCATATTATAAAATAAATTCATGTTCAAATTTTAATATTAGAGGCAGTTAAATTAAAAAAATCATACATTAATTTATATTCACAGTTGATCGACTCGAAACGTCTTTTTCAAAAAATTTCAATTTCAAACGCTTTTAATTTTTAATTGTTTAATTCTTCTTCTAAATTAACAAATTATCTTTAAAAAAAGTCGAAAATAATTTTAATATGACATTTACGAACACATATTTCAAGTTATTGGGTAGAATTTTCTTCTAAAAATTTTTAATATTCCCGGTCAAAAAATATATTCACTTTTCCATTGGCCACACTAAAAATGAGATACATTAATTTTCGAACAGGAGCATTTAGCATTTAACAGACAAACTGTATTAAAATATTGCATCCCGTAATATTTTCTAACACGACAATATAAAAATAAATCATGTATTCTGGTGAATTATACTTACATTATTAAAGTAATAAATCCAGCCCATTATGAAAGTCTTCTGATTATACCTTGCATCTAATCCGATGGTACGCATGATTTATTTTAAAGTCCAATTTTTTCAACGGAATAAATGATTTAAAAATATATTTATAATGATTCACCACCTGAAAATATAAACATAATTATCTCTAGGTAAAAACAGGCAATGAAAATATAAATGCTTAAGGTAATTAATTATATATCAAAGAAACCAACTTATCTGTAATGAATTATCGAAAAATAAACAAATTAAATACAAGGAAGCACTGAATTGTACACTTTTAAAACAAAATTTTCAGTCTGAACTGATATTTTCGTGTATAAATGAGGAATTGCAAAAAATGCAGTCATTTTAAAAAGAGGGACTCAAAACTAATTTCAACAAAGACTTTAAGTAAAATTCGTGTAAAAAAATCATGTTCAAAAATAAATAGCGTAAAAAATAGTCAAAACCCTGAAAAGAAAGAAAAATATACAACAATTCAAAATGTAAAAGAAATGTGAGCAAATTATAAAAGTGCAAATCATCATCGTGACTAACGTGGAAAATATATAAATTATTAAGTGTCCGTTCATCAAAAAGTGGACCCACATTTAACGCAGTTTCCCTTTTTATTGTTGGGGTTCTGTGCTCGAGATCCTAATTTTTCCCTGACAATTAATATTCAAAGACCAGAATCTTAAACTTGTAACATTTTTAACCTAGAATCTGGTATAATAATAATTTTTTATAAACGGAATAAAACAATTTCAAATTAAAATTGAAAAATTTCAAAATTATTCTGCTCAACAGTTATTTAAAGTTATAGAAATTCCCTGACTTTTCCAAGATTTTTTCTAAATTCCTGACTTTTCCCTGACTTTAAAAAAAATTTCGTTGGCTAGGTTCGTTTTTCGCTCATCCGGTTTCTTTGGCGCGTAAAGTTAAATTAATATTAAATTTCTGTACAATTACTGCCAGTTATTTATTTCTTTTGCGAATTTTCAAAAATTACGTAAATTCGAATTATAAATTAGAATACGATAAATGGAAAATATATTTTCCTGAATTCATTCGTATCTCGAGCACTTCGATCTTTATCGACGATACGCATCAATTTTTGAATTTATATCGTGATCAGGTCAACAATTTCCTGAGTTAAGGGTAATTGGTCTTAGAAAATGTACTCCCAAAACAAGATCATTTTTATCCAGGGTAAAACATCAAACGCACGCAAGAAATATTTCACCCTGGCTCTACCTGCTTAAAATATAAACATTCATTCCAAAAAAATTACCTTCCTCCCTACAGCTATATCTAAAAATACAACAACAAAAAAACAGTCACACCAACAGACTCATTCCACGGTTCACAGTCTACCACCCAGGTGCAAAAAAAAACCTAATCCTAGGGATTTCGTCCCGGGACGCATCCGACACCTGAGCTTGAGGGCCACGTTAGGGCATTTTTAAGCATACAAAAGAATCCTGAAATCGTACACCGTTTAAAAAAAATATAAGAAACATTTCTTTATGATAAAAGAAATTTATTTTTGTATTCAGTCAAGCTAATTTTATTAAATAAGATACTTGTTTTATTAAGTTCAATTATGTATAATGAAAGTAAATTATTAGAACTCTTCAAGTAAGACACAAAGACACAAAGCATTTACACAGATTTTAAAGAATAAAACGGTGTACGCCAACATTTTCCACATGGTTAAACCATTAGTAACATCGTGGTCTAAAATAATTCATTACTTTGAAAAATTACTACAATTTTAATAATTCTTCATCATCTCTTTATATTTTCACCTTAATTTCATTTGATATTTTAATACAATTTTTATTTTTACTGAAGAATTAAAGCCGTTCGTCAGAAAGGGACCTAATTACTAAAATCACTAAAATCTCTATTTCGAGAAAAGTAAAAAAAAAGTGAATTGAGAATAACATTTCTTACAGAAGAAAGGGGATCTAACTATTTTTTCTGCAAGATCCCTTTTCCAAGATAGATATTCTATATGCCTTTTCAGGAAATTAAACATAGTTTCACCAAAAATGGAATAGTGCAATTTTCAGGTGAAAAATTAATTTTTAGAAAAAAAAACGAGTTTTCAACAAAACAGTTCAATTTTAAGCCAAACAGGTGAATCTGAAAAAATATGCATTTTTAACAAACTAGTTCAACTTTCAACCAAGTAAATGAATTTTCATCTAAAAAAAGATGAATTTTTAACCAAATAGTTGAATTCTGATCCAAGAAGATTAATTTTCTACTAAATACCAATTTTTAACAAAATACATCAATTTTCAATAAAATTGTTGAATTTTAAATCCAAGAGGACGAATTATCTACAAAAAGGTTGAATTTTAATCCCGAAAATATTATATCTCAACAAAAAAGCTAATTTTCTACGAAAAAGTTGAATTTTCATAAAAATAGTTTAATTTTTAACTAAATAGTTCAATTTAAACCAAAAATATGAATTTTTAACAAAAATGTAGTTTTTGACTGAAAAGTTAAATTTTCTATTAAATTCTTGAATCCTTAATCAAATCAGATTAATTTAGAACCAAACCATTGTATTTTTAATCAGAAAGGATGAATTTCAACTACGAAAATTAATTTTCGACCAAAAAAAACGAATTTTCAACAAAATACATGAATTTTCAACTAGATTAGATCAAGTTTTAATAAACAGATTAAAATTTTAACAAAAAATGGAATAGTTACATTTTTCGTGCAAAAAATTAATTTTCAAGCAAACAAACAAAAATAATTTCCAGCAAAATAGTTACATTCTCAACAAAATAGATGAATTTTCAAAAAAAAAGAGTTCAAAACAAAAGATGATTTTTTAACCCGGACGATTAATTTTATGGAAATGTAATAGTTCAATTTTTAACTAAGGAGGTGAATCCTAATTTTTTTCAAATATAAACAAATTAGTTCAACTTTAAACCAAGTAGTTGAATTTTCAAACAAAAAAGATGAATTTATAATGAAATAGTTAAATTTACTACCAAAAGTATGGATTTTCCAGCTAAAAGATTAATGTTCTACCAAAAACACGATTTTTCAACAAAATACATTAATTTGCTACCCAAAAATATCATTTATATACCAAAAGATGAATTTTCAATCCAAAAAAGGGTAGACCTACTACTACTTAGGCCTCTTTTTAACAAACTGCTTCAAATTCTACCTTTAAATAAATTTTGATTCAAAAAAAACTAAACCCATTTTAATTATGTTAAATGATAAAACAAAAATATGCTTTAATAAAAATTTAGGAATTTAAGTCACAAATATATGCTTTAGCATTGATTACAAACATGTCTTTCACAAAAAATCAGAAAGGAACTGTGATATTTTGTATAGAGAAACTATAGCAATCAAACTAAAGAAACTAATTTTTTTTAAGTACCCTGGGGTTTCATCATTTCAAAGGAATACCCGAAAAAAGAAAATTATTAGCATCATAAACCAAATTAAAATTCCTGTGATTTGAGAACCTTCCCGCCTTTTCTTGGTTTCATAGCTTTGGTACTAAGAAAAATTTTCTGTGCAAATTATAAAATTCGAAACATTCTAATATTGCATTATGATATGTAATTCTGATGTGAATAAAATGGAGAAAATCATCAGAAGTAAAAAGAGTCCAACAAAAAGAAGGGCCTAATCTGAAAAAAATTGAAACAAATTTTCCACTCGCTGGAGAACCAGCGGTCACTATGAGATTTGACACAGAATTAAACAATACAACCTGTCTTCGTACCGGTTCGAACCTTTCGTTCCCGATGTGATGAAGACAGGAGGGACCCAAAATTCACTCACCCTCTGCAGCCTCGCGTCTCCAGAGCAGTACGAGCTGAAAAATAAAATTATTATTAATTAATAAGTCTCAGTAACTTGAAAAATGTTATAAATAACAGACTTCACAGCTTAAAATGCACTCAAAACAGAAATGGGGAGGTATTTCACGAAAATAGGGGAACAATAGGGGAATACATTCTTTTAAACTAAAATAATGTATAGGTATCATATTGGATTCAATATGAAACGCTTACGATTTAAAGTCGAAATATATTGCATTTTCAACAAAATAGAATTTTCAACCAAGATGATTTTTTAAACCGAACAGTTGAATTAAAAAAAAATCAATTAATTATCCACCAAACAGTTGTATTTACAACTAAATAGTTTAACATGCAAACAAAAGAGACGATTTTTTAACAAAACAGTTTAATTTTCAACCTAAAAAGATGGATTTTCAACCAAATAATCAAATTTTTAAACAAAAAAGATTTTACTTTAATTAAACCAATTGTTGCATTTTCAATAAAATAGTTCTATCGTCAATAAAAAAAATAATTTTTCATAAGACAGTTGAATTTGAATTCCAAAAGGACGAATTTTCTAAACAAACACAAATGTTCAAGGATAAATTAAAATTTTCGACTGAAAAAGATGACTCTTCAACAAAATAGTTCAATTTTCAAGAAAATTATTAAATTTTCAACATAGTCCTTGAATTTTTAACTAAAAGAGATAAATTCTAAATAATATATTTTCAACAAAAAAAAAAAGATAAATTTTCAACAAAAAATGAAGGAGTTAAATTTTCACGTAAAAAATTAATTTTCAACAACAAAAAAACGAATTTTCAACAAAATAGTTAAATTTTCAACCAAAGAGATGAATTTTCAACTAACCTTATGAAACTTCAACAAAACAAAATGAATTTTGAACATAGGAGTTCAACATTCAACCAAGTAGTTGAAGTTTGGATTAAAAAAAAATTAATTCTCAACAAAACATGCAATAGTTGATATTTCAAAGAAAAAACATTTTAATTTTAATTCAAAAACGATTAAACTCTGCCAGAAGGACGAATTTTTCACAAAACAGTTGAATTTTCAACCCGAAAATATTAATTTGACAAACAAAAATCAATTTTCAATCAAATATGGTTGAATTTTCTACCAAGGTAAGAAAATTCTTAACGCGAAAAGACACGATTTTTAAACAAAATAGATGAATTATCATGCCTAAAACAGATGAATTTTCAAACTGAAAATCTGAATTTTCAACCAAATAGTTGAATTTTCTACTAAATAATGTAATTTTCAACCCAAAAGATGAATTTTTGACAAATCTATTCAAGTTTCAAGCCAAAAAGACGAATTTTCTACAAAACCGTTGAATTTTCGGCCCGAAAATATAAATTTTCTGAAAAAATTAATTTTCAATCAAAAATGAAATACTTAAATTTTGAGATCTAAAAATTAATTTTTATAACAAAAATAATTTATCAAAATAGTTGAGCCTACCAAAAAATGAATTTTTATCAAAGCAGTTCACGTTTCAACAAAATAGTTGAATTATCAATCTTAAAAGACGAATTTTCCACAAAACATTTGAATTATCAACCTGAAAATCTGAAGTTTTCAACCAATCAGTTGAATTTTCAACTAAATAATACATTTTTCAATCCCAAAGATGAATTTTTAACAAAGCAATTTAAGTTTCAAGTCAAAAAGGGGAATTTTCTACAAAACAGTTGAATTTTCAACAAAAAATTCATTTAGAACCAAACGGTTGAATTTTCTACTCAATAATAAATGTTTCAATCCAAAATATGAATTTTTAACAAAGCAATTTAAGTTTCAAGTCAAAAAGACCAATTTTCAACAAAAAAGTTGAATTTTCGGCCTAAAAATATGAATTTTCAACAAAAAATTAATTTTTAACCAGATGGTTGAATTTTCAACTAAAACCGATCAATTTTCAACCAAAAATGCAATACTTAAATTTTGAGTTATGAAAATTAATTTTTAACAACAAAAAAACTAATTTTTAACAAAATTGTTAAATTTACCGACAAAAAACTGAATTTTTGACCAAGGAGTTCAAGTTTCAACCAAATAGTTGAATTTTCAAGTAATAAGATTAATTGTCTACCAAAAAGCACGACTTTTCAAAAAAATACACGAATTTGCAACCAAATAATTAAATATTCAGTTGAAAAATTATTTGTCAACCAACGAAAACTAATTTTAAACAAAATAGTTCAATCTTCGACCAATAAAATAAATTTCTAACCAAGTAGTTCAACTTGCAACCAAGTATATAGTTGAATTTTCAACAAAAAAGGTGGATTCTTAATGAAATATTTAATAGTTGAATTTTCAACTAAAAACTATCAATTTTCATCCAAACATGATATAGTTAATTTTTCAGTAAAAAAAGTCAACTCTGAGGAAAAAAAATTTCAAAAAATTATTTAAAGCTTCAAACAATTAAATATGGGAATAATGGAAAGACTGTGAAGTCTGGAATAAGTAATAATGTCTTGAAATACGATCTCATAAAAGCTACTTACAATGCAGATCAGTAGCCCCAGAAGTCGGTAGTACAAAGTAAAGTTCCTTTCATGTTCCATCAATTTTACCGTCCACTACCTTGATAATCCATATCGTCTGAATGAAAGATGATCTGAAAAAGTATAAAATTGTAATAAGGGTTGAATAGATAATGTAGCTTCAACAAATTTGGACTCAATGCGAAGTTGCGCAAATAAAATCAGAATTTACAGATATAAAACCAAAAAATGTTTAATATTATTATTAAAATTATGAGAGGTTTTTAACTGATATTCTGAAGTCCAGAGAAGTCCTTGGAAGTTTAATTACCATTTTGAACAAATTATTATAAAAAAATAACTAGTTGGAAAATGAGAGATTAATTTAAAAATCTAACACTCGAATCATAAGTGCATATTAACTTAGAAACTCTAAAAAGTAGCAAATTCAAACACTGGAATAGCTGGACAAATATTTATGTGCTAATAAAAATTACTTTTTATATGAAAATAATATTTTACCTCCATCGAATTATTTTGACTGCAAGATCCTGGCAGCTCCGTATTTCAATATCATTTGACGATTTCACTAAAATCACGCATCTGAAACTGGGAAACAAAATGATAAAACTAATATTTTCGAGTTAATTTTTAAACAATTTTGTTTCTGGCATTAAGCGACCATAAAAAGTGAATCGTTGCTTCCTGAAATTCGATAAATCCTGAAAGTCTCTCCTTAAAATTGTATAAAAGATAACAACAAATTTTGCAACATAAACTATAACAGAGAATAGTTTTCGGAAATTGCAAACGAAGTTCGCAAGTCCGAAGTTTGTAAATTTTAGAACGCTTAAGTTTTTAAAACCCTAGTGGAACTTCAATAAGTACAAATTTTAAAGGTTGAAAATTTAAAGGTGTCCAAATATGAAAATATTAGAATGTAACAGGGACAACCAATTTTTAAAAGCTCAAATTAATAATCACTCAGATTACTCAGATTTTAAATTCTTCAAATTTAAAAATGTCAATATTAAAAAGAATTTAATTTTGACATCGATTGCTTTTAAAAGGTCTGGAAATTCTTGAAATATCTCTTTAAAATTGTATACAAACATTTTTTATTGAAAGCTTAAAAAATAATTGTGTATTTCATATCCTCATGGACAAAAAATCCCATTTTTATTTATTCAAATTGTGGAACTTTGAAATTTTAAAAGTATCCAAATTGAAAAGTCCGAATATTTACAAAAATTCGAGTTTGCAAGAACCCACAGATTTAGGACTTGAAAATATGAAAGCAAACTCCTTTGCAATCTTTTACAATACCTTGTAATCCCTCCTTATGAAAAAATATTACATATAAGAAATTCAGAATAGGTCAATAATGACTTTTCTAATGAATTTCTTTATAAAGAATGTGTAAATATTGAAAGAGTGGATGCAAAAAAATTGGCAAATTTCAAGGAATTGCAAGGAATCCCAAAGACTTTCTACGGATTTTAAGCGATTTCGTCAGATTTTATAAAAATTGTACCGCATTTTAAAAATTTCCAAACATATCAGGTGGTTCTAAGGGATTCCAAAGGATTTCAACAAATGTCGAGGGACTTCCACGGACTTTAAGGCTTTTAAAAAGATTTTAAAGGCTTCCCAAATATTTTAACTAATTTAAAAAAATTTGATCGGTTTTCAAGAGATTTAAAAGAATTTCCGGGTATTTTAAGGAATTCAAAAGGATGTCAAGAGATTTCAAAAATTTCAAACAATTTTTTAAAGATTTTCAAAGATTTCAAGGGATTTCTAGTGAACTTTGGAAAATAGATTAAATTAAATTAAATTTGAAGGGATTCTTCGCGATTTTAAAGATTTCAAGATATTTTAAGGTATTCAAACTAATTTCATAAGATTAAAGCATTTCAAAGATTTATAGGGATATAAGCGGTTCTTTTTGGAGAACTTTAATGAATAAGTTTAATTTCATTTGAATTTCAGAGAATTTGCATAGATTTTTAGCGATTTCGTCAGATTGGTTAAATTTCATAAATATTTCACGGAACTCAAAAGATTTCAAAACATATTAGGAGGTTTTAAGGCATTCCAAAGAATTTAAACCAGTTTCAAAGAACTTCTCCGAGTTTAAGGCTTTCAAACGTCTTTTATGGGATTTCTAATTATTTGAACTAATTTAAAAATATTTTCTCGGTTTTCAAGAGATTAAAAATATTTCCACGGATTTTGAAAAATTTTCCATACATTTCAAGAGATTTTTACGTTTTCCAAATATGTCAAGGAATTTCAAAGAATTTTGTAGAATTTCCAAAGATTTCAGAGGATTTATAGTGAACTTTGGAAAATAAATAAAATTAAATTAAATTTCAAGGAATTTCTACGGATTTAAAAAATTCAAGAAAAGAAGATTAACATTGAAAGGACCTCTAATTATTTTAAAGATTTGAGGGGATTATACAAATTTCAATGGACTTCAACAAATTTTAATAGATTTCAAAGATTTTAATGGATTTCAAAATATTTCCAAAGGTTTCAATGGATTTCAAGAGATTTCAAAAGGTTTTCATATGAATTTCAATTACATTTGAACAGATTTTAAAGATACCAAGGGAATTCGAAAAATGTTTCCTTCAATATTTTTGTATTATATATTCCAATGCTGATTAGCCTATAATTGTTTTCTGTATAGTGATTTTCTATAATTAATTGCCTATAATCCATGGAATCTTGCAACAAGTTACTTCAATTTTTAACAAAAAATGGAATAGTAATGAATTTTCAACTAAAATTATGAATATTTAGCTGGAATACTTGAATTTTCAACCAAACAGATGAATTTTCAAACAAGACGATCAATTTTCTACCAATAAAAAAACGATTCTCCAACAAAAAATACATGAATTTTTAACTAATGAGACAAATTTTCAACCAAAAATAAAACAGTTAAATTTTCAGTTAAAAAATTAATTTTTACCCAAACTGATGAATTTTCAAATAGAATTATGAATCTTCAACTGGAATAGTTGAATTTTAAAGAAAAAAGATTAATTTTCAACTAAAATGATGCATCTTTAACTGGAATAGTTGAATTTTCAAAACAAAAAAAAGAAATCTCAACCAAAAAGATTAATTTCTACTAATAAAAAAACGATTCTTGAACAAAATACATAAAATTTTTAACTAAAAAAGACCAATTTTGAAGCAAAAATAAAATAGTTAAATTTTCAGTTTAAAAAATTAATTTTTAACCAAACTGATGAATTTTCAAAAAGAATGATGAATCTTTAACTGGAATAGTTGAATTTTGAAGCAAAAAGATTAATTTCCAACTAAAATTATGCATCTTCAACTGGAATAGTTGAATTTTCAACCAAAAAGATTAATTTCTACCAGAATAGACGAATTTCCAACAAAATACATCAATTGTCAATAAAATTGTTGAATTTTACATATAAAAGGACGAATTATCTACAAAATGGTTCAATTTTCAACCCGAAAATATGATTTTTTTATCAAAAAAGTTATTTTTTTACGAAAAAGTTAAATTTTTATAAAAATAATTAAATTTGCATAAAAATTGTTTGATTTTTAACCAAATAGTTAAATTTGAACCAAGAATATGAATTTTTAACTAAGTAGATTAATTTCTACCGAAGAAAACGGATTTTCAATTAAAAAAGATAAATTTTCAAACAAAAATTAAATAGTTAAATTTTCAGTTAAAAGAATTATTTTTCAACCAAAAAGATAAGTTTTCATCTCAGATGATAGAATATTTCATTGGAACAGTTAAATTTCAGTTTAAAAAATTTTTTAACAAAAAAATAATAATATTCAACAAAATAATTACTTTTTCAAACAAAGTGATCAATTTTTAAATAAAATGATGAATCTTCACCTGGAATAGTTGAATTTTAAACAAAAAAGATTAATTGCTACAAAAAAAGACGAATTTTCAACTAAAATCATTATGAATCTTCAACTGAATAGTCGAATTTTCAACTAAAATCATTATGAGTCTTCAACTGTAGTTGAATTTTCAAAGATAAAGACGAATTTTCAACAATTAAGATTAATTTCTGCTAAAAAAGCCGAATTTTCAACAAAATACATGAATTTTCAATTAAAAAATATAAATTGTCAACCAACAATGGAATAGTGAAACTTTTAGTTAAAAAAATTAATGTTCAATCAAAAAGATGAATTTTCCACTAAAATGATGATTTTCAAATGATTTTTAAATGAAAATCAAATGATTTTTCAAACAACGTGACAAATTTGGAACTAAAATGATTTTTAAAAACCAGGTACATTTTGAAACAAAGTGATGAATTTTCAACCAACATGATAAATCTTCATTTGGAATAGTTGAATTTTAAACCAAAAAGATGAATTTTAAAGTAAAATGATAAATCTTTAACTAATAATAAATCTTGCAATCTTGCAATCTAGTGTACACAAAAAATCCTAATAATTACATAACCCCTTGAATTGTGATATCTTTTTCAGCCAATAATCTTGAAAATTATCGACTCAAAAGATACGGTTCACGCCCGAGACGTTTGTGGAGTGATTTTGCAAAGTGAACAATGCAGTACAGTGAGTGATGAATTCCATTGGAATATTACAGTAGATAATAGTGCACCACGGAAAAATTCAGTTTCAGAAAGTGACCAAACGAAAAAAATCGTTCAAATAACTGATATTCATTATGATCCCAGTTATGAGGTAAATGGAAATGCAGATTGCAATGAACCAACTTGTTGTAGAGTTGGTCAAAATTCTACAAATAAAAATGGCAAACTGGCTGGATATTGGGGAGATTATAATCATTGTGATGCGCCCTGGCATTCTTTTGTTGATGCTCTTAATCAAGTCAAGAAAGCTCATGGGGTAAATATTACAGAATTACCTAAGATAGAATTCAATTTCTCAAGATAAAATAAAAATAATAATTCTTTCAGGTCTTGATTACCTTTTGTAAGATTTAAATTAGTATTTTCATTCAATCTAATAAAATTATATAAAGTATAAATATTTAATTTAGTTATCTGTTTCCAGGATGCCGAACACATCTACTTTACTGGTGACATAATAGATCATGGAGTTTGGGAAACAACGCGAGAAAGCAACTCAGAAATTTTAGTGAAAAGCTTTGATTTGATTCGAAATACTTTCCCGGATAAGAAAGTCTATCCAATTATAGGAAATCACGAGCCGCACCCACTCAACGTGTAAGGTTTCATTTAAAAAAATATCTTCTGGGTTTTTCCTGGTTTGTGAAAAGTTTCCCTGGTAATTCTAATTTCCAAATTCTATCCTTCGAAACTAAACAGCTTACCATTCAAAGTATTCAGAAAAGAATGTCCAAACTAACGGATTCACTTCGGAAAAATTCTAATTCTGAAACATTACAAATTTTAAATCCATTTTAAGTTCGAATCTAAAATAATTTTAAATTGAACGTTTTAAATCAGATCAATTTCAATGTTTCATTAAAAATATTGTTCAATATGACGTGGTATAATTTTCAAACTTTCCATTTTAAAATATTTAATTTTAAATGCTCTGAACTATTTACAATCGTTCAAATATTAAGTTTTTCATTTTTGAATTATTCAATTTCAAACGCTATTAATTTTAAATTGTCCAACTTATAAATATCGATTTTGCAGTTATTACATTTTGAACGCTTTCAATTAAAAATGATTGAACTCTGAACAATTGCAATTGATATTGGTTTTCAAAATTCTAATCTTGAATCATTCGAGTTTGATCGTTCTAAATTAATAATTTATCGTTCAAGTATTAATTAAATTATTAATTACTATTATATTAATACTGATATTAATACCTATTTACCATTTATTTTTGAATGATTTAAATTGAAAACCATTTTGAATATCACAATTTAAAATTATTCAACGCTTTTAGTTCAAAGTTTTTATATATTTTTAATCGTTTTAAATTTCAAATTATTGAATATCAAACACTTCAAACATAAAGTGCTCTACTTTTAAGGTTTTCTTTTTAAAGACATGAAAAGGACAACTAGATAGAAACTAATTTTTGGAAATTCTTTTTTTAACGATTTCATGTAATGTAGATCAAAATTCTAGTATATCAAAAAATGCATATATTGGACATATGTATTTAAACAGGCTCGAAAAAGGCCTTACTAAATTTTCGTACTTTAAAAAAAAAAAGTAGTTTTAAAATTTATGATATGACAAACTGGATAAGGACCATTGTATTTTTCCCTCCTGGCACATAGATCAAATCCTGGAGAAAAATTCCCTGACAATTCCAAGTTTTTTCCAGGTATCTAAAGTTTTCTCCGGGTATAATTTTTTATAGTATGCATCATTCAAATATTTAACGTTTTTTAAAACAATGGACTCGGAATATGTATATAGTTTCGCGAATTTATTCAAAATGTTTTTTTTTTTCAGTTTGCAAGGATTCAATCAATGTGTTTAATTTAGAAAGCTTTGACTAATTATAATACAAGATATTTTTAAATCTATTAGCACCATCGATTAATTCAATAATTAAATAATAATAAATACATAATTAACAATTTCTTTAATTTTTCTCTAAAGTAAGTGAATTTGAATAATGATTCAAACAAATTTTTATTTTGTCTTCTTATACTTAAAATTCAGTGCTTATTTAGGTAAAATTAATGTGAGTACTATTATAAATTCAATATAAAAATATTCAGTTAAAAAAGTCCACCAAATCCAACAAAAGAAAAACAAAAAAATGTTTAACTAAAATGATTAATTTTCAACAAAAATTATGAATCTTCAACTAGAATAGCTGAATTTTTAACAAAAGAGTTTAACTTTCAACCAAGAAGATCAATTCTCAACTAAAATAATTAATATTTAACTAGAATACTTGAATTTTCAAACAAAAAGATTAATTGTCGACAAAAAAGACA
The DNA here is from genome assembly GCA_011634705.1 of Andricus grossulariae. Taxonomy (NCBI): domain Eukaryota; kingdom Metazoa; phylum Arthropoda; class Insecta; order Hymenoptera; family Cynipidae; genus Andricus; species Andricus grossulariae. The sequence goes on from JAABKJ010001069.1 coordinate 18,718, forward strand.
ACGATTTTTCAACAAAATACATGAATTTTTCAATAAAAAAGACAAGTTTTCAACCAAATAGTTGAATTTTGAACTTAAAAAAATCCATTTTCAACAAAAAATGGAATAGCTGTTAAAGATCTTTATCTGGATTAGTTGAATTTTCAACCAAGAAGATTGATTTTTGCCAAAAAGACGAATTTTCAACAAAACACATTAATTTTCAATAAAATTGTTGAATTTTAAATCTAAATTAACGAATTATCTACAAAATGATTTTTTAATAAAAAAGTTAATTTTGTACCAAAAAGTTAAATTTTCATAAAAATAGTTCAATTTTTAACTCAATAGTTAAATTTAAACCAAATATATGACTTTTTAACTGAAATGATCAATCTTCAACTAAAATAATTGAATTTTCAACGAAGAAGATTAATTTCTACCAAGGAAAATGGATATTCAATTAAAAAAGATAAATTGTCCACCAAATAAGAGATGAGTTCTTCATCACAGATTATGGAATATTCAATTGAAGGTTACATTTTTAGTTTAAAAAATAATAATTAAAAAAAAAGAAAAAATAATTGTTAAAAAATGGTTACTTTTTTAAACAAAGTGATGAATTTTCAACTAAAATGATGACTCTTCACTTGGAATAGTTGAATTTTGAACTAAAAAGATAAATTTTCAACTAAAATAATGAATATTTAACTAGAATAATTGAATTTTAAACCAAACAGATTAATTTTTAACAAAAAAGATTAATTTCTACCAAAAAAGACGAATTTTGAACTAAAATGATGAATCTTCATCTGGAATAGTTGAATTTTCAACAAAAATTATTAATTTCTACTGAAAAATACGAATTTTCAACCAAATAAATGACTTTTCAATTAACCTTTGTTTGACACTGGTGTGCAAAACACCCCACGACCATTTTTCCTTACTTTAATAATTATTTATTTAATACTACATTTTAATTTTTGGTTATATAACCTGCATAATCCTCTAAAGTAAGCTCTTAAGATGATCTGATAAAATTTTCAAGTAAAAATATTTAACAGATTATACCATTTTTGTCGCTATGGTGTAGATCACCCCATAAGTGTGTCAAGTAAGGATTAAAAAAGATAAATTGTCAACCAAAAATTAAATAGTTAAATTTTTCGTTAAAAAATTAATGTTCAATCAAAGAGATGAATTTTCAACTAAAATGATGATTTTCAAATGATTTTGAAAAAAATAGGTATATTTTTATACGAAGTGATGAGTTTTCAACTAAAATGATGAATCTTCACATGAATTAGTTGAATTTTAAACCAAAAATATGAATTTTTAACTAGAATAATTGAATTTTCAACCAAGAAGATTAATTTCTAAAAAAAAATGGATTTTCAAGTAAGGAAATTAATTTTTCAACTAAAGAAAATAATTTGTCAACCAAAAATTAAACAGTTCAATTTTTAGTTAAAGAAAAAAGTTCAACTAAAGAGATGAATTTTTAACTAAAATGATGGAATAGTCAACTGGAGTAATTATATTTTCAATAAAAAAAAATTAAATTTTCAGTGAAAGAAAATTAATTTTCCGCCAAATAAAAAACAAATTTTCAACAAAAAAGCTCATTTTTCAACCGAAGAGATAAATTTTTAATTAAAATGATGAATCTTGAACCAAAAAAATTTATTTTTAACAAAATAGTTTAACTTTTAACCAAGTAATTAAATTTTCATTTAAAAAAAGATGAATTCTAAATAAGAATGTATCTAGCAGTTGATATTCCAATCAAAAAAGTTTAATTTTTAATAAAAAACAGCTGAATTCAACATAATGAACTGTTGAATTTTCAACCAAGAAGATTAATTTTCTACCAAAAAGAATGTATTTCGACAAAATGCATGAATTTTCAAACAGGTTTTTTAATTTTCAACTAAAAACGATCAATTTTCAACCAAAAATAGAATAGTTGAATTTTCAGTTAAAAAGAAAATTAAGCATCCTCTCGAAAAAATTCCCTGATTTCAAAGAAATCCCTAACATTTCCAAGTTTTCCAGGCAGGGTAGAAACCCTTTTAATGTTTTCACATATTCAATGTAAATTTCTTGGGAATCACATTGCTTCTTTAATTTTAATCAACATTTTTTATTTAAAAAACTATCGTAGACAAATTTTTTGTTCATCCTGTGAAATTTCATTGTTGGCCCTTGTCCATTTATCAATCTCGTGTCTTTATTTGAATCTGTCAAATTTTAAATACTCGATTTTGACCTTATTAAATTTGGAACGCATTCAATTACGACAATTTGAACTACTAAAATTTGAAACTTTGTAAAATCTCAAAATGTTCAAAAACAAATTGTTGAATTTAAAAAGGATATTAATTTAGAATTGTCTAATTTATCAACTTTTAAAATTTAAATTTTTAATTTTTAACATTTTCAATAAAAAAGACTTTCCAAAATGAACGATTTTACAATATTAGACTTTTAAAAAACTAGAGTAATAAATTTAAAAATGTTCCACATTTAACAGTGAATTTCAATGTTTGTTTATATTTCCCTACTAAAACTAAGAATTGTTAAATATTTGCAAAAAAATAAAATAAATTCAGCATTTAATACAAAAGTTCAAATCTTTAAGTTCTCTAATTTGAATGTAAAATGTAAAATCGTTAAATTAGAAACCCTTCATTTTCTAATATAATCAGGGTGTCTACCCGACGGATGAAATTGTTAATTTTTGCCGGTCAATTTGAAAGTGTTCAAAAAATTTTAATGATTTCAAACGATTTTTAAAGATATCAAAAGATTTATAAACATTTAAAAAGATTTTAAAGATTTGTGATTGGAAATAGAGAATTTTGTAAAAGAATTATAATTCTGAATTTGAACAGGGATTTTTCAATTCCCTTATTCTAAATCGGAATTAAAATTATTTTCCAAATTCCCCGTTCCATTAGAAAAATTATCTGTTCCGTCAGAATTATATTTGTTTATAAGTAAACATAAAATGAAAATTATAATTCTTTACGAAAATTCCCAGTTTTATCTCAGAATTACTATTTTTTTACAAAAGTTCCCTGTTCCGAAGTAAAAATTATAATTCTTCAGGAAAATTCTCTTCCCTAAACTCAAAATTATAATTCTTCACTGAAATCCCCTGTCCCAACTCCGAGTTATAATTCTTTTAGAAAATTCATTGTTCCAAGTCAGAATTGTAATTCTTTGGCAAAAATCCATATTCCAAGTAAGAATTATGATTTTTTCATAAATTCCCTGTTCCAATTCAGAATTAGAGTAATAAAATATATGAAACCATTTTTAATTTGCAAATTAGTACATTCACGAGAAAAATCCCGGTCACTGAATTACATTTCCGGCCAATTTAAAAATCATTAAATTTGCAGAAAAAAGGTTTAAAAGCATTCAAACTGAATGTTGAATGAGTTAAAATAAAATTCATATCAGAAAATAAAGAAGAATTTCTAAATTTCGAATAATTTTTCCAGTTTCGCACCTCATGATATCGAAGACAAGGAACTGAGTGTTGTCTGGCTTTACGAACTGCTGGCAAATACGTGGATTGGAAATGGATGGTTGCCAGAATCTACACGATCCACGATTCTCACAGGTGGATTCTACACAGTTTCTCCCAAAAAAGGCTTCAGAATTATCGCCCTTAATAACAATGTCTGCTACACTTACAACTGGTAAGAATTCTGCAAAAACCAAAAGGAATTTCAATTTAAAAAAATAATAATGCGAAGCAACAAATAATATAAAGAATTTAAAACATTCTTAGGTGGATCTTGTACCAACCAAAAGATCAGGACGGCCAGTTATCTTGGTTGATGGAAACTCTTCTACAGGCAGAAAAAGATGGCGAATTTGTTCATATTCTAGCTCACATTCCTCCTGGCGATTATTCTTGCTTTGTCTCCTGGAGCAAAGAATATAGAAAAATAATCAATAGATTTTCGCACATAATTTCTGCTCAATTCAATGGACATACTCATAATGATGAATTCAGAGTTTTTTATAGTCCTAACAATAGTTCCGAGATCGTTAATGTTGCTTGGAATGGAGGAAGCATCACGACTTACGCTAATATCAATCCTAATTATAAGGTCTATGATGTTAATGCGAATAATTATGTAAGTTCTTTTTTATTTACAATTTTCTAAGCTTTAGTATTTTGATTTATACAGATTTTTAAGAATCAACATTATAAAGCTTTTAAAATATGAAAGGATTATTTAAATGCGGATTCAAATTAAAATAATTGAGAAATTTCGGAACGCTGAAAATTTTAAAATACGTCCGAATTTTATGGCCATCAATTTAAAAACACTATTACTTTCAGCAGGGTTACTAAAAAATCCCAATGTTGAAACTCTTTGAATTTCCCTGAATAATCACTGATCAATTTTTAATTTTCCCCAACCGTACTAAATGTTTATTTTAGGTATAACAAGGCGTCTCAAATCCTTGAAAAAAAAATCAAATCAAATCTCAAATCCTGGCAAAAATACCCTGATAATTCCAGGTATTTCCAGACATCTCAAGTTTTTTCCAGCTTATTATAAATAATATTTTTTTTCAGTTTCTAGGGATTAAATTAATGTTTAATTTAGACAAATTTGATAAATTATATTGTGTAAAAGATATTTTCAAATATATTAGCACCGCCGATTAATTAAATAATTCCAAAAACGTAATTATTCATTTCTTGAATTTGTCTCTAATGACCATGAATTTGAATTATAATTTGAACAAATTTTTATTCTATCTTCTTATACTTAAAATTCAGTGCATATTTAAGTAAAACTAATGTGGATTGTGGGTACTACTTAAAATGCAATTTAAATCGCTTCCAATTGCAAAATTTTCAACAAAAATATTGCACTTTCAACAAAATAGATAAATTTTTAACCAAATAGTTGAATTTTCAACCAAAAAATTAATTTTATACCAAAAAGAACGAGTTTAAAAAAAAAATGAATTTTCAGCCAAATAGTTGGATTTTCAGATAAAAAATATCAATTTTCAACCAAATAGTTGAATTTTGAACTAAAAACGATCAGTTTTCAACCAAAAATGGAATATTTAAATTTTCAGTTAAAAAATTAATTTTCCACCACAGAAAAAAAAAGTTTCAACTAAAGTGATGAATTTTCAACTAAAATGATGAATCTTCAACTGGAATAGATAATTTTTATCAAAAAAGTTTAACTTTCGACCAATTAGTTTTATTTTCAACCAAAAACATAAATTTTCAACTAAAATGATGAATATTTAACTGTAATACATGAATTTTCAACCAAAAGATGAATTTTTAAACAAGAAGATTAATTTTCAAACAAAAAGATTAATTTTCTACTAAAAAATACGATTTTTCAACAAAATACATGAATTTTTAAAGAAAAAATTGAATTTTGAACTAAAAATAATTAGCTTTCAACCACAAATGAATTGGTTGAATTTTCAGTTAAAAAATTAATTTTCAACAAGAAATAAAATTTTGTAACCAAAGTGATGAATTTTCAACTAAAATTATGAATCTCCAACTGGAATAGATAAATTTGTATCAAAAAAGTTTAACTTTCGACCAAGTAGTTTTATTTTCAAACAAAAAGGTAAATTTTCAAACAAGAAGATTAATTTTTAAAAAATGAACTAAAAAATATCAATTTTCAAATAAAAATGCAATAGTTAAATTTACAGTTGAAAAAACTAATTTTAAACCAAGCTGATGAATTGTCAACTAAAATTATGAATCTTTGATCAAAATATGAATAGTTAAATTTGCAATAAAAAAAATTACTGTTCAACCAAAGATACGATTTTTCAACTAAAATAATTAATTGGAATAATTACATTTTCATCTTTACAAAAATTCAACAACAAAAAAACTAATTTTCAAAAAAAAAGTTACAATTTCTAACAACGTGATGAATTTTCAACTAAAATTATGAATCTTTAACTATGATAATAGTTCAAGTTTCAACCGGAATAGTTAAATTTTCAGTAAACAAATTTAATTTCCAGCCAAAGGAAAAACGAGTTTTCAACAAGATATCTCATTTTTCAAACAAAGAGTTGAATTTTCAATTAAAATAATGAATGTTCAACCAAAAAAATTAATTATTAACAAAAAAGTTTAACTTTCAACCATGTAAGTAAATTTTCATTCCAAAAAAGATTAATTCTGATAAAAAAATGTAGTAGTTGATAGTCTATCCAAAAAAACGTAATCTCTTACTAAAAATAGTTGAATTCAACCAAAAAGACGACTTTTCAACATAATTTGAATTTTCAACTAAGAAAGATTTTTCAGTCAAGAGAGAGAACAATTGTAAACAAACTGTTGAATTTTCAAGCAAAAAGATGAATTTTCGACCAAGAAGATGAATTTTTTACCAATAAGAACGATTTTTCTACCAGATACTGAAATTTTCATCTAACAACGATAAACTTTCAACCAAAAATAGAATAGTTAAATTTTCAGTTAACAAAATTAATTTGAAACAAAAAACCAAAAATTTTCACAAAATATTTAAATACAGTAATATAAACCTACTTTTACGAATGAAGAATCATTGTTCTTCAATTTTATATTGCAATAAAAAAAAACTGGTATAACCCATGGTATAAAAACAACCTTATACCTAGGAGATCAATAATGTTAATGCAAATGTTTCTAATTTTATTTTAAACACTTTTAGTTACAAAATACATAATTTTATAAGGGGTCATCCAGAAATTACGTAAGATATACATAAAATACATGAATTTTCAATCAAATAGTTGAGTTTTCAACTCAAAAAGATAAATTTTAAACCAAAAATGGAAGAATTGAATCTGCAGTTAAAACAATTAATTGTCAACCAAGAAAAAAAGGAATGATCAATAAAATAGTTAAATTTTCAACCAAATTGATGAATTTTCCATAAAAAATGAATTCTCAACGAAAAGTGTAGTAGTTGATATTTCCGCCAAAAAATATTTTACGTTTCAATCAAAACAAGTTGAATTAAACCAAAAAATAAGAATTTTTAACAAATTAGTTGAATCCTTAACCGAAACAGACTAATTTTCAAACAAAAAAGGAGAATTTTCAACAAAAGAGTTGAATTTTGAACCAAGAAAGATTTTTCAGTCAGTAAAGAAAAAAATTTTGTTCATAATGTTGAATTTTCAAGCCAAAAAATTTTCATTCCTTCAATCTTTAAAGGAATGTTTTAAAAAAACCTTAAAATATATTCAAAGACTTTTTTTGGTAGAGGACGTTTCTTGCACTTATTTTGAAGTGTTTTCTCTCCCTAATAGCTTAATAAAAAAATCTCCAATCGTTTCTATTGTTATGAAATTGTTATAAAATAAAAGGATGATAAAAAAGCCTTAAAATGAATTGCAATACTTACCCTGCTGGGCGATTTTTGTCACATTTAGTGGGAACTGAGAAGTGATTTCTTACCCCAATAGCTAAATTAAAAAATATCCTGCGTTTTTTTTTTAATCTCCTGGGGTTGGTTTGGTACGTTCGAAATTATTTAAATAAATGTACAATTAGACATTTTGACTAAAAGCCATTTTCTCTACATTTGGTGCGGGGTATTTTGAAAAATACAAAATTTAAAGCAGTTCCAAATTTTGCAAAACTAATAAAGAAAAATATTATTTTTTTACAGGTAGTAGAAGACTACGAAATGTGGATTTATAATTTAACTCGTGCAAATGAAACGCCTGACAAAAATCCTGAATGGTTCAAATTATACTCTTTCAAAAAAGAGTACAATTTAACAGATACTACCCCAAGTTCTCTAAATAATCTATTAGTCCAGATGTCGAAAAACGATACCATGATTAATCAATATTACAAGTAAGTCCTCACAATTTCATTAATTCAAATCGCTTCTAATATAAGCTAACTTAAAATGAAAAATTTGGAAATTACTATGATCTCTATCAGGGTGTCTACTCAAATCCTGAAAAAAATCCCTGACAATTCCAGGTTTTTTCCAGGTATCTCAAGGTCTTTCCAGGTATAATTTTTCATTGTATGGAACCATTCAAATATTTCGCAATTTTAAAAACAATTGACTCGGAATATGTATACAGTTTCACGAGATTATTATAAATAATGTTTCTTTTTTCATTTTCTAGGGATTCAATTAATATGTTTAATTTATAAAGCGTTGACTAATTATATTACAAGGTATTCTTAAATATATTAGCAACATCGATTAATTAAATAATTAAATAATACTGAAAACATTATTAATCATTTCTCGAATTTGTCTCTAAAGTACATGAGTTTGAATAATAATTCATACAACTTTTTATTTTATCTTCCTATACTTAAAATTTAGTGCATATTTAGGTAAATTAATGTGGATACTACATTAAATTCAATTTAATCCGCTTCAAATTCCTAACTTTTAAAGTAAAAATATTGCATTTTCTATAAGATAGATGAATTTTTAACAAAATAGTTGAATCTTCAACTAAAACGATTAATCTTCTAACAAAAAAGACGATTTTTCAACAAAATACATGACTTCTCAACCAAATCGTTTTTAATCAAATATGAAATAGTTAAATTTTCATTTAAAATTAATTTTCCACACAAAAAAATGTAAACGAAATTGATGAATATTTAACTAAAATGATGAATCTTGAACTGGAATATGAATTTTAAACCAAAAAGATTAATTAATTCTCTAGCAAACAACACTATTTTTCATTAAACTCATGAATTTTCAGCTAAAAAAATTGAATTTTCGACCAGCAAGATTAATTTTTATTGAAAAAGACGAGTTTTCTACAAAATATATAAATTTTCAACTAAAAAGGATATAATGTCAACCAAAAATGTAATACTTAAATTTTTAATTAAAAAAATTAATGTATCAACCAAATAGATGAGTTTTAAACTAAAATGATGGAATATTCAATTGGAATAGTTACATTTTCAGTTTAAAAAAAATTATCAACAAAAACAAACAACAAAGTTTCAACAAAATAATTAAAGTTAAAAAATAAAGTGATGAATTTTCAATTAGAAGTGTTGACATGAAAAAACGTGTCCGATTCTGTGCCGGCCAGACCCGAGGCCGGCAGAGAATAGGGACATCACTGTAATTGAATTTCAACCAAAAAGATGAAGTTTCAACCAAGAAGATTAATTTATACCAAAAAAGACGAATTTTTATTTAAACAAAATGATTTTTCAACAAAACATGTAATGGATCCATTTTTTTAAAACAAATTAATGTTCAACCTAAGATATGAATTTTCCACTAAGATTATGGAATATTTAATTGGAATAGTAGTTACATTTTTAGTTGAAAAGAAAACGAATTAAAAAAAAATATTAGCATTTTCAAACGAAGTGATGAATTTTCAACTAAAATGATGAATCAATAGTTGCATTTTTAACCAAAAAGATGAATTTCCAACCAAGATTTCTATTAAAAAAGACGAATTTTCCACAAAATATATGAATTTCTAACTAAAAAACATAAATTGTCAACCAAAAATTGAATAGATGAATTTTCAGTTAAAAAAATGATTGTTCACCCAAAGATATGATTTAGCAAATAAAATGATTGAATATTTAATTGGAATAATTACATTTTTCATTAAAAAAAAAATTAACAACAACAAAAATAATTTTCAAAAAAATAGTTATTGTATTTTCAAACAAACTGATGAATTTTTAACTAAAATGATAACTATTCGACTGGAATAGATGAATTTTAAACCAAAAAGATGAATTTAAACTAAAATGCTAAATCATTCACTACAATAATTGAATTTCAACAAAAAGATGAAATTTCAACCGAGAGGAATAATATCTAACAAAAAAGATGAATTTTCAATTAAAAAAGATGATTTTTCAACCAAAAATTAAATAGTTAAATTTTTAATAAAGAAAATCATTTTCAAAAGTAAAAATTAATTTTTAACTAAAATGATGGCATATTCAACTGTCGTAGTTAAATTTTCACTTAGAAAAATTAATTTCAAACAAGAAGAAAACGTATTTTCAACAAAATGATTAAATGCAGTACTATAAAGCTACTTTTGCAAATAAAGAATCATTGTTATTGAATTTTAAATTATAATTTAAAAAAATATTAAGCACTCTCCAAAAAATTCCCTGAAAATTCCAGGTTTTCCCGGAAGGGTAGACATCCTGCCTATTATAGTATGCTAAATATCTTTCTAACTCTTATTATTTTTAAATCATCAACAGAAACTTTGTTAAATACGCTGAACCTGGATTGAAAGCAGGTTGTAACGCCAAGTGTTTGAAAAAAACCTTCTGCTCAATCGTCAAAAGCGAAGTCAAAAACGATAAAGAGTGCAAATACTTCGAGAATCTAAACAATCCCTTCTACCAAGTCATAAACAGCACAGACATCGGAATTTCGATCGACAAAATTCTTCCCAAGAAATCAGGAGGTAAAATTATTGGCTGAATCTACTCAATCATAGAAAAATTAAAAAATGAAAGTCACGAGTGGCCTCCAGCTTGAAAGAAGATCTGCTTCGTCTTTAAGGCTGATTTAATAGAAAAATTTGCTGCGAGTGCAAACATGAATTTATTATCGACTGTAAAAAGGATTTTATTGATCCTGTTCTAAATTAAGCTTGTTTATTATTAAAACTTTTGGACAATATTAATAATACCTGGTGGTTGTGTTATTATTTACAGAGATTAATATTTACACGAAAAATGTAAGTGCTTACAATTAGTACTCTCGTCTTAAATACTACGGTTCTCCTCGTTTAGTTTAAATTATGGTGTTTAGTCAATATTTCCTACTGACCGACTTCACAGCCCAAAATGCTCTCAAAACAGGGAAAAGTGGTGATATTTTTACGAAAATAGGGGAATAAATTATTTTTAAATAATTATATAGTATTTTCAACAGAAAGAGATGAATAAAAAGTCGAATTTTTTAAAAAACATTTGACATTCAAACCCGAAAGGATACACTTTCAAACAAAAGTTCATTTCCAACTAAAAAGATGAATTTTCCACAAATGAGTTGAATTTTCAGTCAAGAAACATAATTACCAAATTTTGAATTTTCAAGTAAAAAAGACGACTTTTTTGACTAAACAGTTGAATTATCGACCCAAAAAGATGAATTCGTTTTGGTCCTATAATGCCGGGAATTGATCCGGCTATATGCCCCTATTGCGCAACTCTATACCGGCCATAAGGGCCCTTTTCATGCGGATATTTAATATGAAAATTAGAGGAAAAATACGCTGCAATGTTACGTTTTTTAAAATCAATTTTAAGCCAAATCTACCTTTTTTAGACCTTTCAAAGCATATTCTTACATGATTTTTTTACTTTTTTCACTGCAATTCAGAAAGCTGAATTTTTTATTTTGCATTTAAAATTATCATAACAAAAAAATTTAATTTATTTGTGCAAATGACGTTCTTAGTTCAGACGACTTAATGAAGTCGCCAATCATTTTCTCGGATTAAATCGGATTGGACCCTTACTTTGACCTCGGATTAAATCGGATTTAAATTCAGTAGGATAGAAATTTTGGTTTGACTTCGGAATAAATCGGATTCAGTCGAACAGAAATCTTAGCTTTCACCACGGATTCAGTCGTATTTTTATTCTTGTTTTGAAATCGAATTAGGATAGATTCATTCAGATTGCCATTCTTATTTCGACTTCGGATTAAATCGAAAAGGAATCCTTGTTTTAAAATCGGATTCAGTCGGACAGAAATCTTAGTTTGACCTTGAATTAGGACGGATTCATTCTGATTGGAACCTTGCTTTCACCTCGGATTACATCAGACTGAAATTCAATCGGACACAAATCTTGATTTGGTTTGGATCAGTTCGGATAAAAATCTTTGGTTTTACTTCAGATTGGCATTCTTGTTTTGAAATCGCATTAGGACGGGTTCAATCGGATTGCCATTCTTATTTGGACTTCGAATTAAATCGGATAGGAATCCTTGTTTCAAAATAGGATTAGGTTAAATTCAGTCGGATAAAAAACTTGGTTTAACCCTGGATTAGGTCGGATTCATTCAGATTGGAACCTTGCTTGGACCTCGGATTATATCAAATTGAAATTCAGTCTGATAGAAATCTTTGGTTTGATTTCGGATTCAGTCGGATTGGTATTCTTATTTTTAAATCGGATTACGACATATTCAATCGGATTGCCATTCTTATTTCGACTTCGGATTAAATCGAAAAGGAATCCTTTTTTTAAAATCGGATTCAGTCTGATAGAAATCTTGGTTTGACTTCGGAATAGATCGGATTCAGTCGAACATGAATCTTAGGTTTCACCACAGATCCAGTCGTATTTGTATTCTTGTTTTGAAATCGAATTAGGATATATTCATTCGGATTGCCATTCTTATTTCGACTGCGGATTGAATCGAATAGGAATCCTTGTTTTGCAATCGGAATTATTCGGATAGAAATCTAAGTTTGACCTTGAATTAGGACGGATTCATTCGGATTGGAATCTTGCTTTGACCTCGGATTGCATCAGATTGAAATTTAATCGGATAAAAATCTTGATTTGGTTTGGATCGGTTCGGATAAAAATCTTTGGTTTTACTTCGGGTTGGCATTCTTGTTTTGAAATCGCATCAGGACGGATTCAACCGGATTGCCATTCTTATTTCGACTTCGTATTAAATCGGATAGGAATCCTTTTTCAAACTCGGATTGGGTCGAATTCAGTCGGATAAAAAATTTAGATTGACCCTGGAATAGGTCGGATTCATTCGGATTGGAACCTTGATTTAACCCGGATTATATCAGATTGAAATTAAGTCGGATAGAAATCTTGGTTTGGTTCGGATTCAGTCGGATAGAAATCTTTGGTTTCACTTCGGATTTAGTCGCATTGGCATTCTTGTTTTGAAATCGCATTAGGACGGATTCAAACGGATTGCCATTCTTATTTCGACTTCGTATTAAATCGGATAGGAATCCTTTTTCAAACTCGGATTGGGTCGAATTCA
>JAABKJ010001070.1:0-31722 GCA_011634705.1 Andricus grossulariae
GACACTTTTTACCGACGAAATCAAGAAAACACAATTATCGATTGACCTCATTGTGCAATTAAACATTATTTAACAATAAGCGATTATTAACTTTTTTATGATTTCCTAGGCATCGCTAGAGTATTTTGAATATGTCCTGCAAATATGAACTCATTTCAATAATATCTGACCGAGTTAGAACGATTTAAGTTTTAAAACTTAATTAAATCAGGGAGCAACTTTTTTTTAATATTTCGTTTTTATTATTAAAAATAAAGGTTTGCCAACAAACATTATAAAAGGAAAAAGTTTCATATCCTTATTCTTTATTATTCTTGAAAATTGATTTTTCAATTATGAAAATTTTCTTTTTTTGAGACTTTCGGACAATACTTTTAAGCGTTTTCAAGCGTCGGGCAGGTTCTTGCACCCGGCGCGGCTCAATTTTATTCCTTGAGAAAATCTCTACAATTCTGCTTATTTGGGTTTCATTAAAATTAAATCTATTTAAGCAATAATTTGTTTTAAAAAAATAAGCAGGATTGGATATGAATTACAGCTTTTACATAAAATTGAAGCTAAAATACAAAAATCCATATAACATTTGTCAAATAAATAATTTTAACCTAAACCATTTTTTATAAAGGATGCTCAGATTTCTTTCAACAAATTCGTTTGAATTAACTTTGGGTTTATTTTCGTCCATTTTATATAGATAATTATAGTTGTTGGAAGAATTTTCAAACTGACTATACGTGTAGTACATCCTTAAAGATTTAAATGAATATTTCTGTAATGAGCTCTTTCGTGTGAGCTGACATAATAAAACTAGAAATTATTTTTTTCAGGCCAATCGTTGCGCCAAATAGTGATGATCTATTGAATCTATCAAGTCCACTGAGGGAAGCATCTCCCAGACCGGAAGTTCGCGTGGTTGCGCCGTCTCATCGACCTCCTTCCGGGTTGGTGAAGAGCAATTCGACCAATCGTAAGTCCGTTAGCATCATACTTCCGGAGGAAACGGCCGGATGACCCCAACATCACGGCTTCGTACATAGTTTTGACAAAATCCGCCCTTAATATGAAGAGCCTCGTATCTCGGACGAACAGCCTCTTTTTTTATCGGAAAATTCCTCTTTCTCCGCTCCTCTTTATCTCGTCGAAAAGAGACGAAAAAAGTACAACCAGAAGGAAACGTCGAGATTGCTCTCATAATAACAGCGATCCTAGGAGTAATCGACAAAAAACCTGAAGAATAAAGAAAAAGACAGACAAGATGATAAAAAGACTCGAAGATTTCGTCAATCAGTCAATCTAGATTTAGTTCTAAATTAAAGACTGAAAATATTAAATTTTCTACGGTCTGAAAATTGAAAGGCAAAGATACTTTAATAATAGAAGAAAATGAAAGAGGAAGACTCGGGACACGATTCTCGAGAGAGTTTAGCTTTCCACTTTGAGGCGACAATCAACGAATCCAGAAAACCTCAGGATGGAATTTTTTAATACACTCGACAAACAATTCTAGTAAGGCACTTTCTCGAGAATAGAACTGACTGATTTGAACACACGACGGAAATTGTTTATTGACATTCATGTAACTTTTTATTAATCTTTGTGAGGAGTTCGTCGGACTCGAGCTTTTAATCATACAAGAAGAGAGCGCCTATCAAATGGTGATGAACATCAATAATTTAGCATTATAATACCCCATGATTTGCATTATGCTCATCATAATCTACTTGCTCGGAAATTTATCTATAGGTTTTCTCGAATGCATCTGTAAAAATGTAAAAACACCAAATACTTTAGAAATTACTTTTAAGTCCAATTCTTTTTAAGGGAGTTTATAAGTTTTATTGGGACATTCTTTCCTGTTTTTAAATGGAATTATTCTATTTGCCCGAGCAGTGGGAATTTATTTTAATAAAGTCTAGTCCTGTAAATAAGTAGATAGACAAGGAAACGAGTCATGTAATGAACAACCTAGGGGAATTAAAAAATTTGACGGTCGAAATATAGAATTCGAAAGAAGGGTCACCTGTGACTTGAAACAGTGGGGTCTGCATAAAAAAATTAACAACTCTCCTTAAGATAGAGTTCCAAGATTTTTGAGAATTGAAAGTTGGGGAATATTGAATTAAAAAAATTTTAAAATGTACTTCACTGCAATTTACATTTACTTTGAAAGTCATTTTAGGGCCAATCTGATTTATCAAATTTAAATTACGTCAAGAACTTTTCAATTTACCTAAATTCAAGTGAATTCAACTGAATTCTTCACAAAATAATTTTGAAAATTTCCGAATATCAATTTCTCGAGATTAAAATCCATTCGAGGCATATTCAAAAGAATTTAAGATGAATTCCGTTGAATGAAAATTCTGCCTAATTCTATTGATTTTCAGTGAATTATTCTCAACACTATCAGTGACTTCTGTTAAATTCCACTAAATTGTTATGAATTCCAGGTAGATCTGCTGAATTCGTGTAGACTACATTGCATTTTTAGCAAATTAATGTCACTGAATTTTTTTGAATTAATTGTACTTCTTTTAAAGTGAATTTATGCAAATCCAAGGCAACTTCCACGTGAATTCAAATTCAATTCAATATTAATCCGGGTTTAAGATAATTTAGGAGAATTCTATTCCCTACAATTAAATTTCAGTACTTTCAGTAGAATTCGTTTGAATTTTAGATATTTCAACTAATTTCAACTAAATTTAACTCATTTCGCTTGAATTCTAAGGAATTCGAAGTGTCTTCAGATTCAGAAAAATTTAAATAAATTCCATGCAATTGAAAGTGAAGTCCCACGAAATCCAGGCGAATTAATATCACTAATTTAAAAAATAATTCTTTCCATTAAATTAACCATCAATCAATTTGCTTGAATTTAAAGTAATTTCAAGGATTTAAGGCGAATTTAAGAGAATCAATTCAAATTCAGTCAATTTCTCAGTATAGTTGAAAGTCAATTTTGAAAAAATTCAAATATAGATACAAGATAATTGGATCAAATTGTACTAAATTTTACAGAATTCTATTCAATCTTAGTGTATTTTTCTGAACTCCAGTGAATTCTACTAAATTCAAATAAATTCTTTTGAAACCAAGGAAATTATTTTCAATTCCAGTGAATAATACTGACTTCTAATTGATTATACTTAATTTCAGTGAATTAGAGTAAATTCTATATCTAATTCAAATTGAGTCAATTGAAATTTTGATAAATTAATATCACTGAATTTTTGGTTCAAGGAGAATTTCTGGTCAATTTAATAGGGTTTAAATTATTGAAACTGAATTCAAATAAATTAAAATGACAATCAGTTCAATTCAAATGAATTCAACACAATAAAATGCTACTTTATTCAATTCAATTCCGTTGAATTCAACTTTATTTGTTTTATTACAGTGCTTAAATTTAAATTAGCTTTTAAAAACATTCAAACGAAAATATTTCCAAAATTTATTGCGTTTTAATTTGAAAGCGTTTAATTATTTAAATTATCAAATTGATCCTAGCTTGCCGAGTTTTGAAGCTTTTAAATTGAAGCATTGAAAGTTTATAGATTCTTTCCCGTTTACAAAAATTCTTTGCACTTTTGAGTATAGATTTTAATATAATAGAAATGTTTGATGGTTTCAATAATATTTACAGAAACTAGTAATTCGCATTCTTGTCAAGTGAGAAACCTTAAGATTCTCTTAAATTCTAAAAGGGAAGATTGGTCGGAAATATTTTAAAAATATTCTCAATATTTGGAACTCTAGCTTAAAACACCTATATCCCCAGAGTTCAAGTAAATATTTAAAATCCATGAGTACATGGAACCTAATTGATATACATTTTTTAATTATATTTTTAATACAATTTCTCAAATAGTCTTTTTAGTCAAAAATATTTGAACTCTAGGTATGTAGCTAAGGATGTCAACATCGGATTTTAAGTTTGGTCACTCACATTAGATAAGTGGAATTTTGGACAATATCTCATAATTATGTAATCGTCTGATGTTATACATTCGGATATTACTAGGTGGTAGAATATCTGATAATAACGGTTAACTAAATGCGCTCCGACAAAACCAGTGATAAAGGGAATAGAAAAAGAGAAGAATTGAAACGAGCAAGTGCTTCGAAAATTTGTTTAGGGAATAATAGAATAGAAGTAACATCGACATTCAGCGTTTCATTAAGGCAAATTTCGCGAAAATTAGTTTCGATAATGTTTATAGAATGCTGATGTAGGTCCTCGACCTTACGTTTGTGCCAAAAGCCGTCAAAACAGTAGTTTTCAGTTATTAGATTTAAGTTACTGAGAACTGTAAGGATAGTTTATGGTTCCATGCTCAAGTTTCTAGTATTATTGTAAATCAAATTGTCATTACTTCTTTTTCGTCCCAAGGACGTTGAACATATTCGAAAAATTAATTTATATCGAGAATTTACTTTTTAAAGGACCCTTGAGAAAAGTTTGAATTTTTTCAACAGGATTGTAAGTTTCGATTTTAAAGAAGACTTATCTAAATCTCATGTTGATAGGTCTCTAGATGTATAATTTATTTCCATCATATATTTTTACACATAGAAAATGAGAATCTCCTTTATCTAGGTTAAAGCTGTTTCCCTAGTAATAAAAAATAGCTCGCATTAGAATTGTTAGTCGAAGAGCTTTGCGCTGCAATAGATGATTTCATTTAATTAAAAATGTATTTAATTTTGTCGCAATTCGAAATTTATTAGTATAAATAAGCAACGATAAAAAATTAAGAATTAAAAATCTACGTCACAAAATAAAAAAATTCTTTGAGTCTCAGAATCACAGTTTACGGCCGTGAATTAGTTAACAATAAGTTTGTGATAGTGATTTTAGACATTAAGTCGTACGCAAATATAGGCTCTAAGAATATAGTTGTACGTATAAACAGACTCAACACGGTATGTTTTTATTCAGGATCGATTATCATGTATCAAGGGGAATCGATTCTTGCACTCGATACTTGCACTCGGTGCGTTTATTTTACATATATACATAATTACATATATAAAAAATCATATAGCTGTTTATTAAAGAGGCTGATTAAGTTTAGAACCTTCTTATGTATTCGATATTATATTTGATATGGTCTAGTTATGATATTACTACCTTCACGATTACTGTTTGTTATAATTATTGTTATACCATATACTCATTATAAGGTGAATACGCCCGCACATTCGCGATTATTCTCGAAAAGTATTAAGCTTCTTCACACTTCCACTTAAGGTGTACTAAACAAAATCAGTTTTTAAATATTCAAAGAAATTCTTTATTATGTTGTTCTCAAATCTTGGAGAAATTAACTGGTTAATTTAAAAGTGGAATTATTATTTTTTTTTTTTAGTTTTTAGTGGTGAATTATAAAACTGGGTTTCTTCCCACGGTATTGTAAAAATATTGTACATTTCAGATTTATATTTTTGTTAGTTGCGTCAAGATATCTGCGTTATCATCCATAATAAATCATGTAAGAAATGCATTTCAAACTCGTTTTAAAGAAATAATCAGAAAAGATCGTTGAAAACGAATTTAATTTATGCCAGAAATGGTTTAGTAAAATATTATGGTATCAATATGTATCGTTGTGAATTTGAGTAATTATGCAAGACATATTTAAGAGTAACATTTCGCGTAATTATAGAAAGCGAGACGTTAGTCCAAATACACTCCATAAAAGTTTTAACACTTGCCAGAGAGTCGCGGATGACGAGTATGAATTTTGTAAATTCTAAACCCTTAATAATCTCATTTGTATATTAGTTACAAGGGTATTTGTATTTTTTATCTCCGAAAACCCGATTATTCCGGAGCTTTGAATATGTGAAATACACAGATACAATGTATACTCGATGTATTATTATATATACATTACATTTTATTAGCACTAATCGAACAGCGTCGAAATCGTCGCATTTCCACAGGCTCGATAGTTATATTTGTATATTGACTTAAGAAATAAATGCATCCTCTGCATCATGAGATTTAATGCAACTGTTTCTATTTGTAAACTATATATTTTTGTTTAGAAATTTCTGAATTTCGACAATGAAATCCGATAACATGAAAAATTACAATTATCTACTATGCAAAATTAATAATATTTTTTTTCGTCCAATTTTTTCTCGAGCGAATCTGGTTCTTTCTATCATCAGCCATTAGATATGCCAAGTGTCTGTTGAGCTTAAGATGTTAAATTGTAAAATGATGTTTCAAACTTCTTGCGAAGATGTTGTGTTGAGATAAAATTTTGTTTCCAATAATGAGGTTCCAGTTGCCTAATTCCTGATGATCTAGAAAGTTTCTTACAATCCCTCCAAAAAACGTCAGATTGAGTATTGCACTTTAAATTCTGTTTCACATTCAATCGCATTGTATATCATGGAAACATATTAGAACTCTCGCATTAACGCGCATTGAACGACCTTATAGACCTTATATGCAAACTCTCGCATTAAAAAGTATTGTGCTTCCGTGCCAATCCGAGGTTGTTGCAGAGCAGATTTCCAGAGAACATATTGTGAATGCGAAGTAATATTTTTTAATCTGACGTTTTTTGTGGGGATGCAATAGGTGTTTAGTAAAACCGATTTTCAAGCTGCTCCTTCAGTGTATCTTGCGTTCCACCAGGGCTATTGCGTGCTGTTTCTTTCTCTAGTTGAAATGAGGCAACGCCTGAGTTACTTCTGTTTATTTTCCCCTAAACATCCAACCAGTATTTAACCATGTTTTCCAATTGAGGAAATTCGCTTATTTTTCTGTACTCTCATTTCATGATAAAATATTCTTTCATCTGCCTAAAAAGTTCGATTTTGCTGTCTTTTTGTTCAACTATTATTATATCGACACAATCTAACAGTAAGAACATCCAGTCGCTGCTATTGGAAGTCTATAATCTATGGTCTATAATCACGTGATCTTTCTGGTTCTCTCCCCCTTCTTATATAGAGTCAATCAACCCAATTTACTCCTTACTTTGCTGACATTCATATCCAACCTGATTTTCCATGGTGGTTCTTGTTCCCTTTTCTGGAATAAAGACTGTATTTATAGACCTAGTTCTACAGCCCAACGTTCTAATGTCTGCTACACCTGCACATCATCTGTAACGCACTTAGTTTTGCGTTCAAATGCATAAGCAAAGCTTCTTGTTTAGGTGCCCTATTAATGCATTTAGAACCTTCGTGATGTAAATCTTTGGCAGATAATGCAAAAAAAAATGCATCTCTGAACTCTATTGTTTTTTTTTTGTGTTTTATGAGAGAAGTTTTAGGCTCCGGAAGCTACGACCATGATTCCTTAAAGCAACCAATCCCCCCGCAACTGAAACGTGTACGTCATGCAATTCTGCTCCTTCTGCTCTGGAAGGTACGCAAGAGCGGGAAATTTACGCGGGATACCATCGTGCACAAATCAAAAAGAAGTGCTTGATATTTCGCCCGTTTTCTTCCTCCTTTGCCGTGATACTACCTTCGGCTAATGCCCAGAATTCAATCACGTAAATGATCTTTGTCTTCAGATCGTGGAGGACAATATCAGGCTTCGTAGCACTGATACGTTGAGTGGTGGAGAATGAGGAATTCCAGTAGATCTTACACTGATCATTCCCCACAACGGACTCGAGTTCCCTCTGGGCGTATGACAAGACGGGCAATAGTCTCTATGTACTCGTAACGTGCATAATTTGAGCATCCACTGAGAACATGTCCAAATGTTTCTGGCTCTTGCTTGCACGCTCGGCAGTTAGTATCGCCTACAGGTATATTCATTATGCGCTCACGGTAAAGTAAGGTGTCTATAACGCTGTCTTGACAGGCAAAAAGAAATCTCTGTCTCCGATCTCAATCCAGCAGACTTGAGAAACATGTTGGACAGACCTATCGATAGCTCTTCTCTAAAAATTTTTTAAATTAAAAATGAATTCAATGACAAATACAGAATCGGCTGGGGTAAGATCATCATACCTACCCATGTTCCTGTTAGGATCTCAGCCCTCCATTAAGATGATGCAGGGAGAAGAAAACGATTCCGAATTCTAGCTAGGACTCTTAAGCAATATTCTCAGCCACATTCCAAATTAGAAATTAATAAAATTGCACTATTGAAACAAAATAAGAACTCAAATGAGCCAAACAGACGTGGCGTTATATATTTCAAATAATTACCAAAAATTTCAACACGATATTTACTTTAACCAAATTATGAAGCTACCGAACATAAACCATGTAATTGATCACGGTACACTCTGGTAAATAACCCTGAGAATGCATACCCATCACATATAAATTTCTTGAGTTTTATATTTTCATACTCTCCAAGGTTAGACTTTCAACAAACAAAATTTTTTGGACGGTTTGAAATTTTTTGTTAAAAATCTTATTGCATAAAATGGTCAACTTTTTGGCAATCAACCTTAAAATCTTAAAATTAGGTGTTTTCGGCTCGATGAGAGTAATGCGTAAAATGTGGAAGAAAATGTTTAGGCAAGTGGCGTATAACGCTCTATTGTAAAGCAGGCTTCAATTAGTCCAGATTAATCCAGATCCATGAAAGCGTTTTTTTTTACTTGAAAAGAATCACACCGATAAAGAAGAATTCGTTTCTCAATCATTAGCATATTATATACGAGTTGACTGTCTACATACCGCGCTACATTCTTCATGCGCTAGTATTTTTTTCTCTCTCACTCATGTCAGGTAGCATCACCCCACTGTCTGTATATTTCGATCAGAGCCATCGACGATAAGTGAAGAGAGAATGCGACTTCATATGTCGTAGAAGCTTCTCTCGATTTAATCGCAACCTCTTTTTCATAATAGGATTTCTAAATATCTCAGAATTTGTCGTCATCAATCGAAGGGGCCATACTAAAATTACGTAAGGGATTATCGGCCGTCTCGAAACCCCTCCCCCACCCCCTTTCAACAATGGAACCATAACAAATTTACACAGAGAGCCTGATGCCCCCCCCCCCCTTCAGCTGTTAGGTGATTTAACTACGGCCCGTAATCTGACCATCATTATAGCGCGGTACAAAACTATATACTAGGGTAGCTCAAAACACTTTTTTTAGAGTGCACCGATACTCCCCCGCCCCCATTTCATTTTAAATCCGAAAAAAGAAATAACCTCATATTTAATTTTAAATTTTTTAAATTTTAAAGGTGCCGGTTTTGACCTGAAGTTTCCCATGTAAAATGCATGGGGAAAATTCACTTTATTGAGTTTCTGGAATCATTTTTTAGGGTTTGGGGAAATGTAACGGGGAAGTATAGAGGCTTGTAGAGAATTATCCAACGAAGAATTGCATGTATCAGACATGGGTTTGACACCCCTAACACACCCTCACGAGTCCCTGAAATCTTCCCTTAAAACCGAAAATGTCAATTCTTCATGAAATCGACCTTTTGAGCACTGTATTCTCGTCTTTTTTTACTAAAAATTATTTAGATTGGTCTAGTGTAATATTTATCAACATTTGGACGGAGTATGGAGAGAAAGTGGAAGGAAAAGTGCAAGGGTGAGATGATTAGGCGAAGAAAGTGACGGTGTTACTGTGGAAGTGGATGTGAAGAGAAAATTAAACGTGGAAGGTGAAAACTGGGTAGAGAAAAAGGTGGCATGGGGAAAGTGAGGTTAAGTGCGAACCGGAAGCTCGAAAAACGAGGAGAGAGGTGACAGCGCATCCAAGTGGATATAGCGGTAAGCAGTGATGTGGCGCGAAATTTGATTGGAAGTGAAGTGGAGAGCAGGGCACAGCTGGACCGTGTGGAAGAAAGAGAGGTAAGAAGAAGATAAGAGAGAGGGGCACGGGCTTGATGGATTCAGAAGGAAAAGCGGTGGTACTAGTCAAGAACCAGGTTGAAGAAAGTGGGGAGGTAATGAAAGAATTTTTGAGAGTGATGGAGGCAATGAGAATGCAGCAGGAGCTCCTCTTGGAGGACTTGAGACACGACTGGGAAAAAGAGAGAGCACGAGGTAGAGTGGAGAGGGATATTAACACGAGGAGATTTGAAGCGGTGATGTAGAAGTGGGAGGAAAAATTCAGGCTGCTGGAAATGAAAGAAGAAACAGTTACTAGAGAAAGAGAGAGGAAGGAGGCAAGCTGCTAGACGGAAGAAGAGGGCAGGACGTGGTGGGATCCTCCAAGGAAATTTTGAAAGGAAGAGTGGGAAATAGAGTGAGAGAGGAGAGGGAGAAAAAGAAGAGTGAGAGTTCTGAGAATAAGGAAGGGAGATGACAAACTGACAAATGTCGTGGGGTACCTGGCAGTGCACACGAAGGTAGTTGAAAAAAAAACTCATGGAAAGTGGATGGCGGGATGACCCTGTAGCGGAAGACATGAGGGAAAAAGGACTTATTGGTTGCGAAGGGTAATCCAAAAGGCTTGGGTCTGTGGCTCGAAGATAATTTGACGGAAAGAGAGGAGGAGATCCAGGAATGGCTAAGGAAAGAAAAAAGAAGATTGGAGTTGATGGGGATCGAGGTCCAGCTGAGACGAAAGAAAGCTAAGGTGGGCGAAACTATTTGGCAATGGGACGAGTTAGCAGGAGAGTGGGGGTCTGTTAGTGGTGTCAATCCAATATGTCTGATACATGAAATTCTTCCTTGGATAATTCTCAACAAGCCTCTATACTTTCCCGTCACATTTTCCCAGACCATAAAATATTATTTCAAAAACTCAAAAAAGTTATTTTTCCTAATGCATTTTACATGGGAAACTTCAAATAAAAACCGGCACCTGTTAAAATAAAAATTGAAAAAAATTAGGGAAATTCTTTTTTCGGATTTGGAATGCAATGGGGGGGGGGGATCTTTGCCCTTAAGCATGAACAAAAAATTTGCCATGCATTTTTGGACCACCCCATTATACACAGCTTAAAACGGAGCACGGCCTGTTGATTTAAAAACTGACAAGTTCATGCCACGGCTGTCTGAAATAATTCGCTGAGGTGAACCAAATCGATAATAAAATTATTCAACCCTCTTAACCCTCGTAGGCACTTTTTTATCCTTACATGCGTATAATTGATAAAATGTAGTTTAATTGCGAATGATAGTATACTTATTTCCACGAGTTAAGGATGCAAATGGCCCAAGATAATCAATGTTAATACGTTCAAACGTTTTTTCCCCAGGAGGAATAGGATGCATTTTCCCGGCTTGCTTCCTCTCCATCCTAATTCTCGCTACCGTCCTATTAACTTTAAAATATCTGGACAAATCATGATATTTAATTGATATCGCTTTACGCACTTCTGATGACACAACATACAATTCCTTATTTTTCTCTTTGAAGTCGGTCTTACACAATAAACCATCTCTTAATGCGTAATCGTGACATTCATATTTCTCTGTTCGTATACGTTCGTGTTCAGATTTTTCTAGAATTTTTATTTTCCTTTCGAGTTATTCGTCAACTCTGGTACATCAAGAGCGCATCTTCGTGTATTGAAACATTGAAAATCGTATCTGGTATTCTATTCGATGCATTTACGTGCTGCATTTTCTCGTCCTTTTTCCACCTGGCTAAATTCCTTTCTTTTCAATTACGAATCCTAAATATTTAACTTTAGGCATTCCAAACTTGCACTATTCAGAGTTTAAAGTTAAACCTGATTTTATAATTTGTAAATAACCATGTGAAAAATCTAATGTGGCAACCAGTTTGGAGCCATGTAATTGATCTAGACTATCATTGATATTTGAAAGAGGAAAGTTTTTTCGAACTATCACCTGATTGAATCGCCGATAATCAACAAGTACACGTAGTTGGTACATCGGCTTTAGTAACCGAAAAACGCGGACTAACAAAGGGTGAATTTGTTTCTGCAGTCAAACCGACTCGCCTATATTCTCCGATAAGGTCCCAGCTTGTTTCAAGTTCTGACCAACTGAAATTATACTACTTCGCAGAAAACGGTGCAGACCTTTGTTTTAAATTTATGTCAGTTTTCAGATAACGATTTGTATGTTTGTATTTCCGATTTGGCAACCGGCTCAAATCTAGGTTTCAATTCTGAAATTTCTTTCACTGTCTAAATCTTATCCGCAACAATTTTCCATTTCGAAAATCGAACCTCTTCATCAAATTAATTTTCGTAAGGCGAAATTAATATAGAATCATCGACAAACACGTTAATAAAGTTAACCAATCCCGGCTGAACACTAAATGATTGTTTCGTTAATAGTTGGTCTCAATCCTTCGTAATTCGACCTGATGGTTGACTCTTTACCAAACGGAATATTATTCTTATGACGCAATAGTATATTGTGTATCAAGTGGCCTCCTACGGGACACACACGATACTTTTTACAACAAGATCATGAAAAAGCAGTAAGTTCTGTCAAAGGTGGCGTGAAAAGGAGCCAACACAAGGAGTATAGTTCTAAAATTATTTTATTATATTGTCAGACTGATCCTGCAATATTATAAAAAAACTACAGGCTTTGCAAAACCTGTTGCCTATCAGATGTTTTTCCTTATGTTGTGCCGTTTCGCGCATTTCAGAAGGAGTGCACTGAAACTCTCCACTTTCTTCCACATCCAACGTTTTTGTTAATTTTCCACTGTTTTGTAATAAAAACGTGATATCGATGAGGTTATAAGCAGTTATTATTTTTCTTTTTGTTCTGCTTTAACGCAAGCGCAATGGGGAGGTTGTAAGTCGCGGGGTAGCGCAAGCTGCTCTAGTCAAAGTTCCGCGAAGATTTGAATTGGATAAATAAAAAATTGCTCTTTTTATCACAAATTCATAATAAAAGTTTCTAGGTTATTCACAAAACAAGTTAAAAGATTAAGTTATTCAGTTCGAAGAGGAAAAAATAAACATTTTTGTATAATAAAAGCATTGTTTTCATTTATCCAGTTTCAATTTTTGCGGAACTTTGACTAGAGCAGCTGGTGCTACCTAGCGGCTGTAAGCTGCCCTGTCACTAGGTGGCAAGACGAGCACGCTACAGTTATTGCTGAAAACATCGCCCTATTTCTATCTTCGTCGAACTAGAATCTAACTCTCTCCATTTCAACTATTGTAAAATGTAGGAATGCTTATGGAAAGAGCCCTTCTCGTGTTTTTAACGCCACGGCACTCCAAAGAAGAGTCTTTTCGTGCGTCTTTATTCATATCGTTCGAAACACGCCAATTTTTACATTCAGTCCATAATCATGAAACACGCCGTTTTTATGATAGTGCTGTGAAAAGGTATTTTATCACTCAATTTATAAAATACAATATGAGGTAAATTATCTACTGAAGAATGCATCATAATAAGTCGCGTTATCTGTCACCACTCTGCAACAAATTTTTTCTTTACTATCTCCTATCGGAAAGTCGAATATTCTGCACTTTTTAACGCACTGCTCGCTCTTCCACTACAGCTGAGGGGCAGTGCGTACCAACCTTTTAGTTACTCGCTAGTGACTGTTAGTAACGCAGTCAGTTGAGGGTTAGGCGCTTCTGCTATTTTCTGTCTACTTTGAACTTCGAAAAATTTTACCTCGTCCATAGTCGTCGACTTTTTTTCATTGGAAAATTAAAGGATCATGGCACCAAACACAGAATGCAATGACGGGAGTGACTGTGAAGAGAATATTCCTGCAGAATTGAGTCTGCAAAGGATAAATTGATTAAAGAGAAATCGAAAGCCGTTTATCTAAGCTAAGCAAATTCTGTAAATTGGGGCTCTGCTCCTGGATCCCTATTCCCTCCTGCTCTATATATTTACCTTTCGTTTTTGATAGAAGGTAGTACAGAAAATAGGATGTGTGGCGCGAGCTCATATAGGGCGCATATAGAGCGCATATATGCTTTTATTATAGCGTGTAGTGGCTTCGGTGTCCCCGAAACCTATTAAATCACTTTGACGTTTAAAAAATTGGCTGCGGATAATCATACGGCCGGCCGGACGAATAACCAAAGCACTTAAAGCGTACGGCCGAAAGGTACTAACGCCGCGACTAGCGGTACACTAAAGATACTTTTACTATTCGCTCGGACTGTTCGGCCTCTAAACCATAACCTCTGCGCATAATTATAAAGTAATGATTTGTGATGTAAATAATTATTAATTATTGTTACTGTTCTTGAACATTTAAAGTTATTTTGAATAATTGAGTATAATTATAAATAAAGTTCAAGATCACACAATCTTTAATTTAAAACCCAAGAAACAAGAACTGATTGAACGCAGTGAACCGGAACTGGGCCTTTTTGAAATATATATCTTAAATTAGTCGACAGATTAAAATAGATTCGGTTATCACACCGATTTAGAATGCCTCATACTAATTCAAATCTGCTTTTGTGAATCTGAAATTATTTTGAGATAAACATTTCACAGCACTGATAGTTCAAAGTGCTTTCTTTTCCTGGGAGTATGTCAGATAGTTCTCAAATTATTTTATTATATTTTTAGACTGATTCTGTAATGTTATATAGAACTATAGGCTTTTTAAAACCTGTTGCCTATCAGATGTTTTTCCTAAATGTATTTGAGTTGATGTTTTTTACCTTATATTTTCGTTAATCACTTAAATTACTTAAATTTTGTTGATTGCGCGAAAATAAGTTTGAAAAACTACTTGTGCATTTGAATTGAAAGAATATAATTTTTATACTAAAATATTAATTCCGAAAGTACTTTGGCTGTTCATGCACCCGGCCAGGCGACAAAGGAGATCTTTACTATTCGTACAGCCGTCCGGACGTTTAGCCAGTATATATTCATCCGGCCGGTAGTACAATTAGATACTAGGTAAAAAATGCAAAACCATGATAAAGGATAACCGAAACTTTTATAATATACACCAAAGATCCATGATCTACCAGAAAATCGATAACGACACCATTAATAAATTTCTCGTTAAATACTTTTTCTCAGATGAATCTAAGTTGGAAGAAATATTATTAAACTTAGAACCATAGAACTTGTATTACAAGATAATAATCCAACTACCAGTTGAGTATTCGTTTCAGTCATCTCAAATCCCAATTCTTTTTGTAGTCGCACCTTATCAAAGAAATACTCTCGAATATTCTCTTCTGGTATTTGATAAATATATTTTATTGCTTTCCATTTTTCAGTCAACGATTTTTCTACCGCGGATGTTGCTTTAAACTGTAGACTAAACTGGGTCGAAGTTTTGATGACATCAATTCCTCATGTGATGTAACGTGGCAGTAGATTCCAACTAAAATCAGGCTTCAGCTTCCATCGATCTCTCCAAGCCCGTAAAATCAGAAATATTATGAGACAAATAAGGTAGATATAGTTGGACATTTAAACATCTCGGTCGCTCATTACGTTAACCTTCCGTGTCCTTTTGGTTTGTCCATCCGCGATAATCAGTTGAGGAGGGAAGTCCTCCAACTGTTGATCCATGTTTACTTCTTACAAGACTTTTCAATTTTCATAGCACTCAATTTCGCATTTTTCGAATCATTGTTCTCAGACGAATCTACTTGATTCACACTTAAAAAAAATTTTCATGACGAGCTAGAAAAATATAACTTTTGTGCATGGCGGCAGGCGTTATATTCTTTGGTTATACGTCCGCGTCGAAAAATTCAACATGACCACCAACACGCCCAACATCCTGTTTGACTATTTCACTTAGTTGCTGGAATTTTACAAATTTTCTCGAAATTTGCGTCACTCGGCAAAATAATATTCAGTGGAAATGGGCCACTATTCCAACTTCTGAAATGGTTATAGGACTTTGTTTGAACCCTCGACTTATTTGCTCTCGATGCCCCAAAAGCTACATTCTCACTTAGCTCGGCTCTCATTCCATGCTCACCCAGCCTAATCTTAGGTCCAACAACGGGTTATAACCCTCTAGGACTTCCTAGGGACTTTACATAAAAGTAACCTTAGGTCCACCAATGTGTGGTAGTTATAACCCTGAAGGACTTCCTAGGAACTTTGCATAAAAGTAAGTAAAGCTTCATTGTCTAACCCTACTGAATTGTTGTTTCGCTAACTTATTTTTCATATATTTATTTTAAAAACGAATTGTAAAAGGTGATGTGAAAGAAATAGTAAGTAAGAAAATGGGGTTAGGAACACAATTTGCACCCGACTAACTCAACACATTAAAATCTTTCATCTTCAAGCTCATGATTAGAAAAATGATTTTCGTGAACTAAATGAAATTTCTATGTTTAATAAACATGATTCGTCATCGCATAATTTATTTTCATCGCATAATTTTTTAATTTTCGCAAAATTTCGCATAATTTGGAGTATTGTATGCAACAAACATTTTAATTAAAAATCCAAGTATATATTGTGACGTTCCGCAGGCAAAAGGCCTAGTTTTTCGGTGTGAAGTTACATATAGACTAGGGTATCCGTTATTTTGGCCATGTCGGCATTTTTCTCACCCCCCCCCCCCCTAAAAAAACCTTCAACATACATTTATAAAAAATCGTGCAAAACGCAAGAAAGATCGGTTCATATTAACACGTCACCTCGAGCTGTTGAAATTTTGAATGGAAAATACACGTATTTTTCAGCCTTCTTTACTCGAATATTCATAACTTTGGAGTTTTGAATATATTATCATTGAGTTTGAGCTCTCCAAAGTACACATTTTTTTTCTACTGAGAGCCTTGTAAATTCGCATTTAACTTTTTGCCAAATACATGTTCACAAACTTTGGGTTGTGTAAATTGTTACGCGAGATTCATGAGTTCATGTTGGACCTATGTATGCTCATGAAAATTGTGTATATTACCCAAATATTGATTAGACGTTAGGAAAGTTGAGACGACCATAGAAAAATCTTCGACAATCACGACGTAAACCTAATTATGCAGCAATTTTTTCCGATTAATTATTAGCATTTTGATGATTGATTATTATCAATAAATAATTATATATTTATTAAACAATAATTATTAATACTTTTGGCAATTTTTAGTTATTGTTAGTATTATATTTTTTTCCAAACATCAACTGACGCACATATGAAACAATTTTATCTAAGACTTGTCCAATTTACACTTACTATCGTTAAGTACATGGGTAAATTATCACTATTGAAATAACTGTGGTGTCATCGTGATCCTGCATCACGTAACTGTTAAAAAAGTACATTACTTGACAGGGTACTACGAATGGTATGACAATTTACTATTGTCTTGGTACATTGTCTGATAATTGCAAGATGGTCAACGATTACGATGATACTATTGTTGTAACATCTGAAATAATAATAAAAATCTTGTTAAGGAATTCAGTTATAAGTTGACATTTTTACAATTTATAACCGTATAGATTGTTAACAAAGAAGTTCAACAAAGTAGTTAAATTTTCAACAAAAAAGATTAATTTTCTACCAAAAAAAGATGAATTTTCAATAAAATACATGAATTTTCAACCAAATAGCTCGATTTTTTACTGATAAAGAAAAATTTGCAATCAAATAGTTAAATTTTCAACTAAAAAAGATACATTTTCAACCAAAAATTAAATATTTAAATTTTCAATTAAAAAATTACTCTTCAACCCAAAAAATATGAATTTTCCACAAAATACTTAAATATTTAACCAGAGAGATAAATTTTTAACTAAAATTATAAATCTTAAAACAAACCAATAATAATAATAATAAATAGTTGAATGAACCAAAAAAGACGAATGTTTATATTTACTTTTATAGCTAGAAATTCATTGTCCGGAGCTTCATTCAAAAATTGGTGTATTTGTTCACCCGTTAGAACTTGAGATTTTGTATACTGGAATCCTGCTTATTGGCGTTTCAAAAATGCAATCAGTTGGTCATAATTGTATATAATAATATTATTATTGGTACTAATTGTGCTCCTTACTCCTTAGAATTGAGTATATCGCCCACAAAGTTGGTGGTTTCAAGGTTTCTGATAATGACTTAAAATATGCGTGCGAAACGTTCTCAGAGAGGGATTTAACATTATTTTCTGTTCTCCATTCCATGAATCGGTCATATGTTGCCATGTACTTGATTTTTGATTTTTCAGGGAGTATGTTCTCAGTGGCTTCTTTGGCACTTTTTACAAGTTCTGGAGGAGTGACTTCACTGTCGTATTGAGTATCAGGGATAATCACGTTTTTTGCATATTCACTCATTGTGCTCTTTTTTTCACACTGCACGATTGCATCAGCAAAGCATCTACTGTTATATAGGGTATGTAGCTATTAAAAATTATAGATACTCGGGATTTCCCAAGTTTCTACTGAGTCTTTTTAATATCAAGAGGTGGCGACAGCGTCGATTGGCGTGAGGAAATATATTTTTAGCGTGAAAAATATAATCAAGGACATCTGTGAAACGAAGTTTAGCACACTGCACTAATGATTTCGTGGGGAATGTAGCATTTTGCGGTTTGTTAAAAAGATGTGCAAAGCAGCATTTCTTACGCATGTATAATAAAAAGAATGATTATTTAGGCCTGTATTGAATATTTTCAGATTACAGTTCTTTTTATTTCATACTTTTACATAATCCACAGGTTTTCATCAACAGAAATAATTAATCCTGCACATGCGATTGTGTACAAAATTAAGGTACAAGGTCGGGAGCATCGCAGTTTTTTAGTATACCATTTATTTTTATTATTCACGTTTATTCAAAATTATCTGAAATCATCAAAAAAGCTATTTAAAAAATGTTAACTTGTAAGTTTAAAGTTGTTAAACCTGGTTATAAACACATAAAAAGTAGAAAGTAGTTACTTTAAAATTAACAGTAGTATTCTTAAAATATTTGATTCCTTACTTTAATATCTACATATTCCTTTTTAAAATTACTCATAGGACTATGAACAATTAATAATCGTTATACAAATTTATATTTTATACAATTTCAAATAAATTGATAACTTTACCATTTCTAAAATGAAAAATAAATTTTTTATATTGCTGTAAGTTTAACCTGTAGTTAACTAATATCTATGTTTAGCAAAACTCATGCTTCAGAATTTAACCGCTACTTTTATTTGTTCATCACAAGGTTTAGGAAGTTTGAAGTTACAAGTTAACATTTTTGAATAGCTTTTTCGATGATTACAGATAATTTTGAATGGACGTGAATAACAAAAATAAATGGTACGTAATGTGTGTAAAAATCACCCATACAAAAAAATAGCATAAACAGAACGCGAGTTACAGGCTTTTGAACCTGCCCGCGCAGACGTTGGGGTAAGAAATTCAACCCCCAGCACTTGGGGAGGGGTGCTTATCCTGGTCTATAAATTGGTGGATTGAGTACTATAGACTAGACGAATATATTCCCATAGTTTTAAGACAATCAAAGAACATGACTTTTAATGTTGTGGCCAGGCACTACCTTCACTATCTTCACTCGTTGAGTAAGGTAGACTAGCAAAACCTCCCGCTGTTATCCACTTGGGTTGAAAGCTTGTTTTTCGTGATTTCCCTTCTATCGCAGGAAACTTGTTTGGCTGTGCTGATAGAAAAACTGATGTGATTAAATTTTAATAAAAGCTAAATCCTTTTAAAGAGCAGTTGAGATATAATGCCCCGTATACAAAAGATAATTATGTAACGATCTTTTGACTTTTAACTCGACCTTGAGTCTGTGAAGGTCAAAATTGATAATTGAAAAGAGTACCTTTTGCATATGTCCCCTACGAAAATAAGTGAAATTGCCATACTTTTAATTGTTGCATCAAAACGGATTTTACCAGTTAATTAAAAACTAAAGATGTGTAGAAGAATGAAATATGAATATAATATCGAAATTTTAATTTTTTCTCAAGTTTAGTTCAACAGATATAACTTTCTAAAGAATACTATTTTTCCTCACGCGATAAATATGGTACAAGCAAGCAGTGAGTATTTCGCAACACTTTTTTCTTCTTTTTTTTTCGAAGAATGGTGGAAAATATTTCAAAGGTACTCGGAAGGATCCACACTTGCCGAGCTTGTGGGATTTCCACCCACTAACAATCATCGTCCCTTCCTTCTTAGCAGAGGTCCCCCCGGAACCGCTTTTGCATTACTTCGGGGGTTGCCGACTTTCTTTTCTTCACTATTCTTCTGCCAACTTGGGCTTAGAACCTTATATCCCAACCAAAATGTACGCATCTTTCTCAGGAGCGCGACAACATCGCGCAACGAGCTCGTTGACCTTCGATATGTTGGTTGGACATGATTGTTTCACGCTGTGTAGTTCCGAGATCTCCGCAACGGGGCTTCCTCCAGAACCTATAGCAACTCATGGTTCCCGGAAGATGGCCTGTCCAGCGTCCTTCCCCACCTTGAGGTGCCCTGTGCGGAGTAACCTTCCAGCCAGCTCCTGGCTAAGCTCCACAAAGGCTTTCATGCTTCCTCTGAAGGCCTTTTTCGTCATGCTGACTTTTACCTCTCCAATCTGGCTCTCCCCGAAGTTTTATTTCAGAGCATCCTTAATCGCATCTTCTTTCGTAGTCTCATCGAGATCTAGGATCAGCACGTTTCCCCCTCTCCAACTCTCTCCTTGATTGGACCACCCGCTACATAGACACGGGTGTTCAGCTTTTTCACCGATGGCCTTGGGACTTCTGTTTCCAGGCGGGCTTATTGTAGGCGCTCTCATCCTCTTCCCGTAAACGGGATCGGGAATCGCCTCAGCCTGTTTCTTCGTCTGAGTCCCCTTGCAGGCCGTGTTCTTGGAACCTGCTGTCGTCTTAGCTTCCTTAATATATTTGCTGAGTTTTTCGGAAAGAAGATACTCGGAGCTATCGAAACAGCTTTCTGTCGATCTTGCGTTCTTTTGGATTTTATTGACGATATCCAACGCTTTATCTGGCTTCATCCCCTTCTTCATCATCCGCTTTACACTATCTTCTGAGACTCGTATCCCGCTCCTCCGTAACGTCCAACTCCCCACAAAAACTCCTGTACAAATTTTGATTCTCCATACTTGGTCCCAGAAGTAGCTACGGTCCGCGACCGCGGAGCCCCGAATGCGGGTTTAAGGTCTGAAAACTCTAAGAGGCTATCTGGTATACTAGACAACGTGTAGAACATCGTTCCATGATGCCAAAAAACCTTCAGCACGTTTGTTCACGCCTTGGCTTGTGTGTTTTCCCTCCGGGACCATCCCTGGACCATTGTCCGCGACCAATATTATGTGAT
Source organism: Andricus grossulariae (assembly GCA_011634705.1). Taxonomy (NCBI): domain Eukaryota; kingdom Metazoa; phylum Arthropoda; class Insecta; order Hymenoptera; family Cynipidae; genus Andricus; species Andricus grossulariae. The sequence continues at coordinate 21,152 of JAABKJ010001070.1, forward strand.
ACATATCAGACCAGAAAAAATGCTTACATTCGAGGATTGAGAATTTAAATGACAAATACGTACTGTAACATTATCATAATATTTATCCGGGGATCGATTTTGTCTTTACCAATATTCTCAATTTAGTTATAACTCCAGTTGGCTGATTTTAGTAAAAAATCTTGAATTTTCTTCAATTCGTTCAATTTGCGTTTACTCTTTCCTGTCCAGTAAATTGCAACCAACGATATAAGTTGATTCCAATACTGATAGGACATTAAAACTAAGCATTTTATAACTAAACTTGAAGATGAAATAAAAAACAATTGAGTAAGATTAATTTTTACAATAAAAATTCCCACTAAGTTACCAAAACTTTGTTCGCACAACGAGATCTTTATTGTTAAATAAAGTGCAACGGCGTTACGAATTCCATTCTTCCTCTATTCTTTTTGAAACATCAAACTAAAAAAACGCCCATTAAAATTTCCCTAGCTAGTGCAACCATGCACAACGAGGTCTTTATCGTGAGATGAAGTGCAAGGACGTTACAATAAATGTTGCACGCACTACTTTAGCATTTCTTTAATTTCCCACACTAAATGTCAACATGCACAACGAGCTCTCCACAAAAACGTGGCGTGCTCTAGAGATGTCACTTTCTTTTACAGTGCACACGTTTTCAATTTAACATGGCCTAGTTGTTACTATCATTCTTCCAAGCTGTTTTCAAGCGAATTAATTCTTCTGGAGTTCTTTAAGATATCCAAGTTCATAGCGACGACATCGCTATTCAGGTTGGCATCAAAATTTAATTGTAGGTTCTCTCAGTCGGAGAACAGCTTTGTGGGCCCCTTCTGCTTCTGCGCGAGCGCTTTCTTGTGTTCCTTGATCGCCCTAACAACATAAGGTTTTGAGGTAATGGAGGGTGCAGTGGAAGCTCAGGTGCAGTACGTAGTGAATTACCTGCGTCCTTGATTTTATTGATTTTACATTCACCCTGCCAAGTATCATCAGCAGCCCGAGAGATGTCACACCTGGGTTTTTTGCTCTTTGCCTCTTTTCAGTCTTTCAAAATTCTTTTTAGAGATGTTCATATTAAAACAGGTGAAATAAATCAGATTCCCGCACTTAACACAACTGAAAATATCCGCAGTGATCTGTAATCGCACTCAATGCACGCTCCCTTGTTGGATGATTTAGAGCAACAAAAATCAAGATTTCAGATATCAGCTGAGAGTTAGGAGGTCGATCACACCGCATGTCACTTAGGACCGTCGCTCATATTTCGAAATTAATTGAAACAATTGGTATAATGAAAAAAAGTATGAAAATCGTAGGACAGAATTAATTTTGTTTTTCGATTGACAAAAATGTTCTGTTGTTCGAACAATTATCACACACCTATTTTATATTCCAGATATGCGAAGAAAGACGTATGGGAAAGGTATTTTACGGAACTCTTGAACATAGAATCTTGTGACCATATACCGGACTTGACTAGACTGAGGAACATGATGGAAGAAGCCTTGGTTCAGATATCGGAGCGTCAAGGGAGAATCAGGAGCTTTTGCAATGTGCTCAACAACCGATAACGCTTACTCATTTGCTCCATGTTCTCAATGCCTCAAGATTGGCACAGGCGTAGAAAAGAACCAACACTTATAAATTAAATGAAAATGATATTATCATGCTATTTATTAAATAGTTAATAACTACAATGCCGCCTAGTTACACATAACTTGGACGTAGATTTCTTGGCCTGCTTCGTGAAAACTCCGTGACGTGGCCAAAGTAGAATGTCTAAGTTAAATTTTTTTCGAAGATCGTTCATGTTTCTCTTAGGGATTAGAGATATTGCCAGTAAAGAATACGTATGTATGAAAAATACTTTGCAGTCTTTTTATGTGGGTTATCAAAAACTTTCCTCAGTATTGTATATACAAATTTATCGAAGAAACATTTAGGGAGCGTTCACATACGTTACGGATGTTTCAGAGATGCATTTTCCTTATGCTTATACAAGTAAGTAACGCTTAAAAAAAGACATCTCTCTATTCTCTGAAGCTTGACGTCATATGTGAATGCTCCCATATAAAGAAGCAAATTTTAGACTTTTTTTGAGATAAAAAATTGAGATAAAAAAACGGAGATGACGTTTTCGGTGTTACTGAATTTTTAAATACTTATGTAACTGAGGGAACACCAGTTTTCGTTCAAAACTTTTTTTTGGCGTAGAAGAATTCGCTAGGCCACTAATTTTAGAATGTATTGTACACAATTTTATAACGAATATTATAAATGAATCAATTTCATGAACATGGCATTCCGTTTATATAATTTCTTGTTAGGCTTGCTGACATTAGCCTACAATTGTTATTTAATTATAGTAATTTTGGGATTGGCGACGTTACCATAATTCCAATTTTTGGACGCGAAAAACTGAAACGTCGTTTTGGAGAACACGATGATCACGAATTGTGAGGTCGCTGAATTCGAATAAAATCTCAAAATTATATAAATCATCGTTTATGAAAATAAGTAAAATCTCTTAACATTTTTATAATTGGACTGCCATTTTGGATTATGAAATTTTGAACTTAGATTCGAATTCAGTGACCTCAAAGCGAGCACTTTAGAAAACTGATTTTTTGGTAGATCACGGATTCCGAATATTGCGTCAAAAAGTTTATGTGGTATCAAAAGGATGGCAATTAAAATTAATTAGAAATATTGTATTCAAAATAAAAATTCAGAATGACGGATCCAACATTTGTCAGAAATTACCCGATATCATTGATAATCAGAATCTTGGATAAAATATTTGTAATCTGCTACACAAAAACCCTTATAAAATAAGTTTTATACTATGAGTATCAATTTTCAAACTCTTGATCGCCATATTGTTAACAAATTTTCACACTTCTTCATGCGATATTTTTAATTTGTGACTCAAGAAAAAAAACCGTATGAGGTTAATCTTATACAAATCGTATTGCGACTTTGCCAGTTTTTCCGGTCATCTGTTCTACTCTGAGACGGTGATTTTGAATTGAAAAATTTCCAAATTCTGAGCCGGATTCAAAACTCGTTCTCTCTATGTCTTTAAAAATAAAAAAATATCTTTCTGTACACAAACTTATTGAAATTTTTCATGCAAGCTTACTCATTGGTTTTCATTAAGCAGGCCCTTATAATAATACACATAGAAATAAGAGTATGCCGATAAGGGGCAAATAATTGTTTTTCTCGAATATGCTTGAATCAACCGTTGTCAGACTTTATAATACAAACAAAGTTATTTTTGCAAGATCCACCTCTGAAGTTGCACTTTTCATTCTTGTAAATTGTTTCTAAAGGACATTATTTCAGCAGACAGTACAAAATTTTTGCGCATACGCAGTTTGAAGAAGACTTATTTTAGGCACGGCTGAAGAAGTTGCGCTTGTGCAGTTTCGAATTGAGGTACATTAGAAACAGGTCGGGCGGTGCCCAAAATCGCTGAGCAGTGGAGCCATCTCACACCGTTTCGGAGAAGCCTTTAGTCAGTTTCAACGTGACATGCCATTTATCGCTCGTTTTCTTTATGCCTTTAAGAGTAAAAACTTTCTTTCTGTACATCAACTCTTTGCAATTTTTCATGCGAGCTTACTAATTAGTTTTCACTAAGCAGGCCCTTATAACAATACACGTAGAGATAAGAGTATGCCGATGGGGGAAAAAATAACTTCTCTGGATTGTGTTTGAACCAAACCATTTTTTTTGCAACATCCACCTCTAAAATTACGCTGTTCAAGCTTGTAAATTGTGACTAAAGTACATTATTTCAGCAGCTGTGCAGCTTTCGACGTGGTTGTTGGAAAAAAATAGCATGTGATACACGGGTGTACATGTAATTGCTACTCGTGTGACTGCAGCATTCGCCTCCAGCTCGAGTTGCAAACGTCACTCGATGAAATCACCTGTTTTAAGCACTAGATTCACAAATAACTACTGGTTATCTAATACTCAACGTTACAAATTACAATGCGATATGCGAATATCATAAATAAATTAGCTATTCGGCTATAACACCTGTATATGAAAGGTGTCCAAAAACGCAAAAAAACATGCCTTTCTTTTCTTGAACATGTAATACAAAAGTGCAAATTTGTACTGAAAGTTTTTCAGTGAAATCAAGTTTATACTATTTCTCAAAATGCAATTGTCAATAATTGCGTTTTTACTATTCTATTTCAATATTGAAGAACTTTTTTATCACTGTATTTTCAGTCTATACATATATATTACAGTTAATCTACAAACAAAATCGATAAAAAAAATTTGACATACGGCAATTCTAAATTTGAGTGATTTCGCAATTTTCACTTCACAGGTTGCAAATGTTATATAAACGGATAAGTGTTTGTGTATTGAAATACGAGATTCTATATGTTGGCCTACTTTGGCTTACATTTTTTTCGCAGAAACATCTGATTTATAATACCTAATAAATATTATATATTCGAGTATCTTTAACAGTTAATGCTTTAAGCGTAATTTTACGATTGTATAAATTTTATTTATAGGTCATACTACTGTCTTTATTTGCCCCTTCCCTCTTGTCTTTATTCTTTCGAATCATTTTAGATCTATTTTCAATTGCCATAGAAGTAAGTATACACATTAGATTAGTGTAATTGATTGAGAATGTTGTATTATCAGCTGAGAGTAGAATAGCGCGACTGTGAAGTTATCTGGCAAGCGCAGGTCGGCTCTCACATGCGAAGAAACGTCGGCCCGGCAGAGAGGGGGACGCAAATCAATGTGCGTGCGCACGTCAGCTAACTTCACAGTAGCGCTAATCCGTTCTCTGATTATCTGAGTAACGAAATCTGTTGTAATACAAATATTTGCAAACTTGAACTGTCATTCTATTGCATTCAAGGACTACAATTACACTTAATAATAATTTAAAAATAAAAATACTTAGAAGTCCTAAGTTTTTGGCACACTTAGACATCATGTATTTCCGTAGAACTTACGATTTAACAGAAATAAGAGTAAATTAACATTGATTCTAGCTTTTCCAAACATGTCCATAATGGGCGCACCTTCGAATTGAAGTTCCAGTAACTTTTGAATATCTATGTCAATTTTTTCCATTTCCACCCCCATGAATTTACCTCTTACAGTAAAAATCCCGTTTTGCTCAGTGGGAGTTATTTCAAATGTGACATTTTTAAATTGAGCTTGAGGAAGTCCTTCGATTTCTAAGAGAACACCTTTTTCTTGCAATTTAGCACCAGAGTATTTTAACGTCATCCTCGACTTCAATTTTCCATGATTCCTCTTCTGACCTATTTTCATCGCATGTAGAGAGCTGTTAAAACAAAGTTGGTATTAGTTATTTTCAAAAGTTTAGGCTGAAAATTGTTCCTCATTCAATTCATAAGAAAAGGCCGTTAGTTTTTTGAGTTCGAGAACCGACAGTGAATTTATTTCCCGAATTTTCCGTAGAAACCCCAATACAATTACATTAAATGTCACTTGATATCACATTAAATTATGTAATATTGAATTACAGGGATCACACTCGGTCCTTTTGTCTCCCCTTAAATTTCAAAAATCCCTACACGGAAAAAATCTCTTAAATTTTAAGTGACTATTCTATGGCTCCTGAATAGAGAGAAAAGCCTTATGAGATTTCAGATAATGTGTTTCAATAGTAGAAGAGTCAATTAATTTTTGAAAACAGAGTCACTGGAAAAAGTCTGCTAATTCTCATGAAGAAGCATATAAAAAACAGTTTATGAAAAACTGTAAATGCGCAGTGAACTTTTTTCGTAGCGCCGCGCACGTTGCACGTTTTGCCCGTTGTGCTTATGTTACGTTGTTTACCTAGTGCTATTGTTGGTAATTTCATTAAATCCCGATCTTTGATCGGGAAACGAAATCGGAAAATGAAAAAGTTATTCAATCACATTAAATTAAACTTCATATCATCGCATAATACAAGATTCAACGAGATCATTTTGAAAGTCTTTAACATGACTTTGATTCCAATAAAAAATTTACAGTTCCTTTACCTTACAATATGGAAATTTAATAAATTAAATTCAAAATAAGTGAAAATTTAAATGCCACTTTAACGTCCGACGTTATAATTTAATCACTAGATTCTTGTTCTTTTTAATTTCCAAGAATTTCGTAGCTAAAATATTGAGCCATCTTATTTATTATTGTCCTTTTTAATTCAATATAAGTAATTTCTAAATGATGTCAAAATATTTTTAGAAAGAATTCATTAATCAAAGAGAATGTCTCAACATAGTGAGACTCAATCATTTTCAACCTGAAAGTTCTTGCACTCGACTTTTCTTTACAGAATTATTTATCAATTTTTCCACATATTTTAAATCATTATTTAGGAATTGTTATTTTCAATTAAGAACTGAGTTAAAAATTATTATAAAAGAATTAGAGTAATCGAAAACTGTGCGATTTGTGGAGGTTTTTATAAAGCAGAAAATGGTTTTTTGTCACTAAGATTATTAAAGCGTTTTTTAACTCTACTGTTCTTCATTGTTTATTACTTTTGTACAGTTTCTAAACTTTTTTAAATATTTCAAGAAAAAAATTATCGAGCCTTTTTTGAAATAAGTAAAATTCAATTATTTTTTTACATGTTTTACTTGTTGTGTTGGAAAAGATATTCCACCTTTAAAACTGAGTAAGCAAGTATGATAAAACGATCGGATAAATTGAAAACTGCGCGTTTCATGGAGGGTTTTGTACGACAGAAAATCATTTTTTCTCATTCACGTTATTAAAGCATTTTTTGCTCTTGACTTTCCTTTATTGTTTATTACTTTTGTATAGTTTATAAACTTTTTAAATATTTAAAGAAAATAAAGTATCGAGCCTTATTTGAAATAAGTAAAGTTCAATTCTAAATCTTTGTAAATAAAAAATTTTCTATTAAAATCTCTCAAAAATTTTCAATTTACCTTAGAACTACTTATTAATCATCAGAAAAGTGTTTTCTGTAATGAAACATTGAGTTCAACAACTTTTAGTAATTTTGTAACCAAGATCCAAATGCTTCGATAGCAATGTTGGCTAGAGCGCTGGGTAAAATACACGAGTTCAGGTAGTTTGGGTAGGGTTCGAATCCTAATCGAGTACGATTTTTCAAAGCGTTTAAGCGTGCGATTATAAGTGTGAGTAACCTTGTGTGCGAATTAGGTTTTAATAATTATAAAAAATGAAGATTATATAGTTAGTTGTAATGTGGGCGGGAGGCCCCGTGAGGTGCCCCCTGGCGCTCAAGCTATGAAGCCTATTGTGCCACGCCCGTGTTTATTCTCAAGGCAGTACTCCGAATCCGGCCATCTTCGCCGAGTGTTTTTAGATCTCGGTGGGTTTCGTTGTTATCAACATTCTGAAATTATACCTCTCAGGTGCCAGGCGTACCTATCGCACAGTAAATGACGTTCTCCTTTGTTGATCAGGCAAAGTGATCCTCACCCACTCTACTATTTGGCAGCCTCCCTAGCAGGCCGCAGGAGAGAGTATACAGCCAGACTAGGGTGGACGGAGCGATCCGTCTGAGGTCATCAGTTAGATGCACAGATTCGAAGCACTGCCTTGGTGTGTTATGTAAGTGTATGTGTGTGTGTGTTTATTACTCGAAATTGGCCAGCGACCGCCGAGCAAGAGTCCCCCGTAGGTGCCTCAAGCAGAGGAGTCCCCCGTAGGAGCCTCGAGTGCAAGAATCCCCCGTACGAGCCTCAAGCGCAAAGAGGCTGCCTCATTTTTGAGTCTTCTAAAAATCGGCTTCGAACCCCAAGGTCAAGTCCTCGAAAGAGCCCATTTATCCTTGGTAAGGCACCAGATTTTTCTGAGGGGACCTACAGTTTAAGGTGGGTTCCAAACCACCAAAGCCCCGGTAGAAGTACATGGAAAAATTTCCATTGGTACCCGGCTGAGGGATCGAACCCCAGACCTCCTGCACGGAAGTCTGACGAGAAATCGTGGTTTGAATGTTCATAAATTGTCACTGAGAATTGAGATTTCTTGTCTGAGAGAATATGAAGCCCTTGCGTACTAAATTTTCAGCGACTGTCGTTTAGTTTTCCGAGCTCTGTCGCTGAGATTCCGTTAAAATTTAACATGCTTTTCAGATGATGATTAATCATTTTCTTGAATACGGAAGGTTGTGAATTTTCCCTATTTTTTCACAAAGTATCGTTTTGATTCGTGTTTCAAGAATCATAAACAGAAAAAGGCATTAGAAAACTAGAAACTTTCAAATAGATATTCAAATAGACCGCAGAGAGATAAGGAGGATGGAAATATGCTTAGCAAATTAGGATCACTTATAAAGGAATTTAGAGAGGGGACATGTGGAAGACTGAATGATATGAAGAGGCAAGAAGAGAGGTAAAAGAGAAGGTAAGGAAAGTGAGACAGGAATGGGAAGCATAGGATGAACTATGGAAAGGGTTGAGAGGTTTGAAAAAAATTGGAAAGCAGAGAGAACAGGCAGAGGGAGAGAGAATTAGGGGGGAAAGGATAAGGGAAAGGTTGCGTTTCAGACTGGAGGGAAGAATGAAGGGAAAGTATGTTTTTAGTGAAATTAGGAAGTGAGGAGGCGAGGTATGAAGTTATGGAGAAGAAGTTGTTAAGAGGAAGGAATGAAATAATTGAAGATCTGACCTGACACCAGGGGAAACAGGACTGAGAGAAATAAAAGTGGTAGGGTAAGGATTGGTTGTAACAGAATATGGGTAAACGGAGAGTTTTGGATTAGGGATGATAAGGTAGAAGACCTGAGGGATGGTGGGTAAGAGGAAGTGAATGGTAGGGAAAAGGGAGAGGGAAATGGAATTACAAGAACTTCTGGGGGGGGGGGGAAGGAAAACTGGGTTTGAATGCAAGGAACAAAGGAGAGGAATGCACAGAGAGAGACGTGAAAGTAGAATTTTTAAATGTGCCAGGTTTAAAGAACAAGGTCTAAGGATTCCGGGGGGAATTGCAAAAGTAGGATGTAATAATGATGAGTGAAACATGGGTGGACCAGAAGGAGTGAAAAGACATGAAAAGAATATTACCGAAAGAATATGTGTGGAAGATGCAAGAAGCGAGAAAGGATCACGTAAAATCGAGAGAAATAGGTATCATGATGGCAGGGGTAAGAAAGAAAGTGGTGTATGCGTGTACATGAAAAGAGGGAGGATGGAGAACGTTAATGAAATGGCTCCATGCATGGACCGGGGGTGACAATGGGAAGAGGTGTGGAACGGAGAAAAGAAGGTCTTCATTAGAAACTCGAAACACAGTTTATTTATTTGTAAAGGCAATACCAAGGGCGATGAATAAAGGGAAACTACGTACACAGGTATTGGAGACCGTGACCACTTTCAGGTGCTCGTGGCATTGAGATGTAGAGGCCCGAAGCGTGGTAGGGGGAATAAGGAAGGAATGGGGAAAAGGAAATTGAAAATGGGCATTTGGTGGAAGACAACTTAAGGGAATTTAGAGAAAGTATGAAAAAAGAGGAAGTAGGGTGTACGGAAAAGGAAGGGAAAACATGCTTAGCAAGACATGAAGACACGCTGCTGGAAAAACTTAAAGGAATAATTGATAAGGTAAGGAACGAGAGACCGAAAGTATATAGAAAGGGGGTAAAGAGAGGTTTGTGTGTCAATGAATACAGGGAGAATAAAAATAGGATGAATGAGAGTGTGAGATAAAGGAGGAGAGGGGAAATGGTATCAATGTAACGCGCTGCCCGTGCAGTGCGAATACTATCATCAGCACACTACATGCGGTAACTGGAGCTAGGTCACGTTTTCCTTTAGTAGCAACCGAGGATGGTCAAATCATGCCTGCTTCACAAGAAGCAGTAGAATGACCTCAAATAAATAATAGATAATTTTGATAACAAGCATGGTAGAACATAGCGTTGCGGTCTGAATAGTCCTGGAACTTATATCTACAACAGAAATATAACATTTAATAAGTATTTTTGGTACATTTATTATTTATTTAATATTCTAGGTTTTAACAAAAAGGGAAAAAGCCCTGTGTAGACCACTTTGGAATAACTAACTCCAAAGGGTTGTTATATTTTTGACACCACAAGTTCTGATGTTTCATTAGTTCAGACTTACAAAGAATGTATTTTTGTTAAAAATTTGATGACATTTTTTTACACAAGTAATTATCAATTTTAAATTTTCAGTTGTATTTACCTATTATATTTATTAAATCAATTTAAAGTTTCTCAAGTTCCTACAATTTTAAGTTACTAATGTAATGTTACTGATGTAATAATTTTGAATTCAAATAAGTTCACATTCTTAGGTCTGCGAACTATACGGAAAAAAATGTGCATTGATTTTCCTTGAAAGAAGCCAGTATCTTCTTTTTACAAGGGACCGATTTTCTTGAATCAAGAAAATAATAGGATCAGAACAACTAATTGAATCAAAAATATATTAAGAATATTTTAAAATGCTAAAGTTTGATTTTTTTGTAACGGTGTAACCTGAAAATCGGAAAGAAAATAGAAAATGTTGGAGTCTACTTTGCTAGATAAGTAGATT
>JAABKJ010001071.1:0-31717 GCA_011634705.1 Andricus grossulariae
GACCAGTGGCGCACAAAGTTGGACCGACCGTCCGACGGTTGGCCCGACCGTGGGCCGACGGTCAATTCGCACCTGGGGAAGTAACTTTAAGAAGAAAAAGGACTATAGTTTTCTTGAAGCAATTGAATTCAATTCTTTAAATAATGTAGGGTATACGTTCTGAGATGAAGAAATACTAAATAATAAGCGACATAGTGTAAAATATTTGAAAAAACTAGACTTTTCTCCACATGGAAATTGTTTGAAAAATTGATAAATATGCTTGAAAAAAATAGTCATCTCATCATCCGTTAATTGTGTCATCAATTATAAAATAGAATAAAATAACAATCCTTGAAAAATATATTGATTTCCACATTCGTTAATTGTACAATCAATTCCAGAAAATAAGAATTTTTACGATTTTAAGGGAAAAAACTTGTTTAAACAAATGAAATTTGTTTTAATAATTACCAAATATTTCAAACGAGAAGTACTATTCTTGACATTCATCAACTGTATATCATTTATCCCGAAAGATAATAACTTTTCACGACTCACAAGGGGAAAAAAATTGTTTAAACAAATAATAATTGTTTCAAGAATTGAAAATTATATGAAAAACACTTAAGCACCCTCCTCTTATCAATTGAGAATTATTTATGTGAAAAAAATTCCCAAAAATTTCGTCTTCAGCATGAATTTCATAGAAAACTGTTATTTTACCTTGTTTGGGGCATTTCCCAGGCACAATAAAAGGGGATCGGGGGTTCAAAATTGAAAGTTACTCAGTGAAAATAATTTCCTAAGCATTCTTCATGAAGTGACTACTTCAACTCACAAAAATTTTATAACAAGTACTTCTTTTTTTCATTTGATCGAAAACCGAGCTTTCCTCATTTAAACCCCATGTTAACTTCGAGAGCCCGAGTACACCGGTTCACGTTGAAAAAAAGGGAAGAAAAAAATCACGGATTTTCTTTTTCCAGAAAACGAACAAATTTTGGGGGATCCATCACCAAAAACCGAAAGTTGAAATTTTGGAAAAACTTACCGGAAGCATGAAAAAATGTTGGGAACCTTGGGAAAATGTGTTTTCTATATAAATTCTAAACATATGAAATAGGCAAATTTTGTTATTTAGATCCCTACGCTGGAACCTTTTCTTCCATTTTGGTTTTCTTCCAGGACAGCACAAATTGAAGCTATGGCATGCATGGAGATAAGAAATAAAATTTATTATGCTAAATTCCCAATTAGAAAAAAAAGTAATAAAAAGCCTGAAGAAAAATTCTGAAAAAATCCTTTTTTCAATGTATGCCCAATGGCTACGAAACCCTCATCTCGGACTGATTTTTTCAAAAACGGCTAGGGCAAAAATGTTGTTTTTCATCGAAAATTAGTTCAAATGCATCCCAAATACAAAAGTCAATAAAAAAATGCTTGGTGTACGCACTTTTGTGTTGCGGACATTTTAATTTTACAGTGGGTAATGTCAAGATTCTTCAAATCTGGGAATTCCAAATTCAAATTACAGTTTTTTTCCATTAATCATGATTTTGCATAAGTATTATTTTGTAGTTCTTACGATGTTCATTGAAGTAAAAGAAATAACAAACAAAATTACTGAAGAGTTCGTTTGATAATCATGCTGACGTTTTGGTTATCGCTGTATGCTATTTTGAAATAATCTAAATAAATAATATATAAATATGAATAACAACAGTTTAAAAGAATTATTATTACAAAAAATATTAAAAGTGAAAGAAATAAAAATTGCTGTGATTAGTATCTTGTGAGAAACAAGGGCCTTTCGATTGTGGAGTCAACAATATGTCAATAGTTTATGTTTAAATTTGAAAATAATTCTAAAATGTGACTCAAATTTAAAAAACAGTTATATAAAATCTTATCATAGAAAAAAGCTTGAAAAATTTAAAAGGCTTCTTCAGATAGAGACTATATCTTCGATTAGAAAAAAAAAATCAAAAAAATCTTTATAATGTTTTGGGACAAACGATGAACATATGACAAAGTAGACAAAAGGAAAGCGCGCCAAAGCAACTGGATTTTGAGTTGCTTTTTGATTATTTTATAATACTTTTATATATTTTGTTGGCATTCATAATTTCTGTCTGTAAGTTAATAGAAATATCGTTTAATTTGTTTATAAAAATGGATTTTATTATTTGTCTTTTATAAGTATATTTTTCTCTATTCAGCATTTTAATATTGTTAAAATCAAAGTAATGGTTCAAGTTTCAACAATGTTGTGATGAATCTGTATTCAAATTTCTAACATTACAATCTCTTTTATATTCCGAAACTCTAGTTTTTAATGTTTTGCCTGTTTCACCAATATACACTTTTTCACAGCAATTACATGTAATGAGATAAACAATTCCAGACAAATTTTCGATGTTATCAATATCTTTTTGATTAAACAAATTTTGTTTAAGAGTGTTCTGATTGCTTAAATAAACATTTATGTTGAATTGTTTAACGATTTTCGCAACCTTTCAGAGAGTCCTTGTACATAAGGTAACGTAACTTTTAGATCCGATTTTTTGTACGTGTCAATCCAGTTATTTTTCCTACTAGAACCATTATAGATTCCACAAATTCGTTCTCGAATAATGTTATTCATTAAAGAAAGAGGATAATTATTTGGAACTGATGTGATTTCAATTTAATCTAAATTTTCTTTCCTGAATTTTATATCACTCAATTTGATGCATCTATCAATTAAACCTTTAATTAGACCGACCTTTTGTCAATACAGATGATGGGAATTGAAATTAAGATATCTACCAGACCATGAAGCTTTTTTAAACCAATTGGTAATTAACTCACATTTAGGTGTTTTTATAATTTGTAAATCAAGATAATTAATGAAATTGTTATGTTCAAGTCCAAATGTAAACTGTATGGAATTTTCAATTCTAATAAAAATATTTATTATATTATTCATTTTTTCTGTAGCAACAATAGATAAAATATCATCCACGTATCGTTTATATAAAATAAGTATAAAATTTAATTTTTTTGAAGCTCTTGTTTCTACATCCTCTAAAACCAAATTTGAAACTATAGAAGACAATGGAGAACCCATAGGACAACCATTTAATTTTTTATAATATTGACCAATAAAAGAGAAAACCATGTTATTGAAAACAGTTCCAGTATCGATTAAAAATTCATTTTTTTGTTATTCTAGTTAGATTATGATTTAGTATTAGTTTTTCTTCAATTCAATATAATGCAAGATCTAATGTAATGTTATCAAACATTGAAACAACGTCCAATGGGACTAAAGAATATGTTGGAGGAAGTTTAATTGTATTAGAATATCTTTTAAATCCGAGCTATTTCTAATGAATGATTCTGTGTTTCCTGAAACCAGTTTTAAAACATTAGAAATATATTTGGCTAAGTTGTAAGTAGGAGATTCAATTATGGAAACGATTAGTCTCCATTTCAAATCTGAATTGTACACTTTTGGTGGAGCATAAGATTTTGCTATAGTACTATTGTGCGTTTTTAGTTTATATGCGATTTGTTCATTAATTAATCTTTTTTTCCCCCATCTAATAGCTATATCGTTACATTTTCCTTGTACTGGTGGAACAAGACTAGTTTTAATCTTTTTATACAAAATATCATTGTTAAGCATGTTTTTCACAGTTTTATTATAATTATCTCTGTTAGCTGCTACCGTTATATTACTTCAAGGAAGACCGTCAGGCCTACAAAATAATACTTACGCATATTTACATTGACGGTCGAAGAAAGGCTTGATTTGATTCTTATCAAATCTGATTGTTACTCATGATTTTATTAGAAAATTATGATTTTCACATTTCCAGTAGGACAGCAAATCTTGTCTAATAGGTATTCGTTATCCCAAAGTACTCCGGCGAGCAGTTACCACAGACTCGGTAAGCCCATAATACAGTAGGATTTGATTACTCAGGATTGCTTGATTTGCATCTACTCAACACAAGAGCAGACTTCGAAGACTGAGTACAGTCGGAAGCAGCAGTCTGCGTATAAGTCGAAGATTGAGGAAAAGGGAAAGGAAGGAGGTTTACCTAAGGATGAATGAAAATTGGGAGAAGCTTCGGAGGCCCTTTCTTATGCCTGGATATCGAGATTGAGAGCCTAAAGCTCATGCATATCATCAACAGCAACACGGCAACTTGGATGATGTAGATTCACAACCCCTTCTCTGATGCCAACCATTATTGTTATCATCGAAATTTCCGCAACTTCAGAACAAATTATTGGACTCATTCTACTAAAACGCTGTAGATTAGACAGAAAGTACAGAAAACTAAGTATAAGGATCAGGAATATTGAAAATGTTCACTTTTTTCATTAAATTATGAGAGCATATTGGCTATATTGAAACTTCTGTTACTGACATTTACCGATAGTTTGGAAGTTATATTCTGTCTCTGGGATGTTTTGGGTTCTGGTGTTATTGTGTTTGTGGATGAGTTGGAAGTTACGTTTGATTCCTTGAAAGTTTTGGGTGCAAGGGGTTAGGTGAGCGTCTGGTGTTTTTTGTTCTGAGTTGTTTTGTGGAGGGGTTGGGGCTTGCGCCTTGGATGCTTTCGGTTCTGAGTTTGTTGTGTTCTTTGCGGGTTTGCAGGTTGTGTTCTGTTCCTCTGGTGTTGTGTGTACAGGGAGTCGTATGTTCAGGCAGGGGTAGAGGTTGTTGTGTTCGGTTTCTGGGAATTTTCTGGATCCAGTTGTTCTGTCAGAGATGAATGGAGGTTGACGAAAGGATGAATGGAAAGTGGGAGAAAATTCAGAGGTCGTTTCTCAGCCCTGGATCTCAAGACTGAGAGCCTAGAGCTCATGCATATCATCAACACCAATACAGCAGGTTGTATGATATCGATTCTATTCACCCCGTCTCTGATGCCAGCCATTATTGTCATAGTAAAAATTTCCACAACTTTAGAAAAAAAAATCTTACTTTTTCTACTAAAACACTGAATATTAGAAAAAAAGTATAAGAAACTGAGTATATAGATCAGGAATATTAAGAACTTCAATATCTTTTGTTAAACTCTGGGAGTGAAGTAGCTATATTAAGATGCCTATTGTCAACATTTACTGACGTTTCGGAGATTGTATTCTATTGCTGGGATGTTTCGGTTTTGAGGATGTTGTGTTTTAGTGAAGTTCAGGGTTGTGTTTAGTTTTTGGGATGTTTTGGGTTTGGGGGGTATGTGTCTAGAGAGGCTGAGTAATGTGTTAGATTCTTGGGATCATTTGGTTTTTGGGGGTATTGTGTACTTCTATGTTTAAAAAATTGTTGTGTTGCATTCATTGTGTTTTGGCTTCTGGAGCTATTATGTCCGTGGAGGTGTAGGGAGTTACGTTCGATTCCTTGGATGTTTTAGAGTCCTAGAGTATTGTGTATGTTGTGTTTGTTGATGTGAATTGTTTTGTTAAAGAGCTGGGGCTTGTACTCAGTACTTCGGATGTTTTGGGTTCGATGTTTTGGGTTCTGTGTATTTGTAAAGCGCTGAATTTAAAACGAAATTGGTGTTACTTTGTTGGCAACTTCAGCGGTATTATTTGTAATTTGCTTAATAATATGAGTAGTACGTAACAATATCAGTAATAATATTAAACTTGCTAATCATAAATTCACAAAATAATAATAAATAAGCAAATAAGGGGTCATCCTAAATTACGTAAGATGTTTTTCTAACAGTTTTAACCCCCCTTCCCCCATCTAAGATACCGTGAGATTTGCTACAACACCCCCCCCCCCCCAATGTTGCGAATACTTTATGAACTTAGGAAATAAAATGTGGTAATAACATTAAGTATTTACTTAATAGACATACTATTTTATCATTTTTCAAGACCTACAATATTTCGTAGTCCTAGTGTAGTCGTAGTTTATCAAAGGCTTCACAGTCATCCTTTTTTTTAAAAGTTTGACTATTTTGTTGTAAATTCTTCTTTTTGACTTGAAAATTCAACAATATTATTCAAATTTTTTTCTTTTTTGGTTTGATAATTCATCTTTGTTGTAGAGTTTCATTTCATTCATTCCGAAAATTCAACAATTTTGTTGAAAATGTATGTATTTTGGTAGAACTTTCGTCTTTTTTAATAGGAAATAAATTTTTTGGTTGATAATGGAATTTTTTGGTTGAAAACTACTCTCTTTTAGTTGAGGATTCAAGTATTTTATTAAAAATTCATATTTTTTTGTTAAATTTAACTGTTTTTGATTAAAAATGTAAATCCTTGGTTGAAATATCAACTTTTACCTTTTTTGCTGGAAATTCATATTTTCAAGTTGGAAATATGACTCATTGGCTGAAAGTTGAACTACTTTCTTCAAAATTCATTTTATTTTATTTTTTTTTCTTGTTAAAGATTGATCATTTTAGTTGAAAATTTATCTTTATTGTTGAAAATTCTGATTCTCGCAGAAAACTTGTCTTTTTGGCTTGACAGTTCAACAATTTGGTATAAAATAGAACTTCACTTTTTCAAAATTCTTTTTTTATAAAAATTTAGCTATTCCATGTTAGGTTAAAAATTATTCTTCTTTGTGTTGGAAAATTCAATCTTCGGATGAAAAATCTACGAAGTTTGTTGAAATATCAACTATTAGATTGAAAATTTTAGTTATTTTATTAAAAATAAGTCATTTTCGGTAGAACATTAATCTTCTTGGTCGAAAATTCAATTATTTGCTGGGAAAATAATGTATTTTGTTGAGAATTCGTCATTTTTAGGACAATATTAATATTTTTGGTTGTAAATTCATCTGTTCGACAATTAAATTATATATTTGAAGATTCAACTTTTTTGTAGGACTCTTTTTGGCTTGAAAATTTCATCTCTTTACATTATCGTCCTAATGAGAATGTATTAGACTTTTTCCTTTAATAATGCAACTGATTGGTTGAATATTAATCTGTTTTTGTTTAAGATTCAACTATTTTGTTGAAAATACATATTTTTTCAACACAACTACTTTGCTCATGCATAAAAATGACCAGTAAGATTTTACCAAACCCTCTTTCCATCCAAATCGTCTTACGTTATTTTTGCATGAACCCTAAATAAATTGACAACAAAATTTATTTGGTACAAATTACGTAGTATAGGTTGAGAGGGGTGAGGGTAAAAATTAGGTACCCTTACAAAGGGGGGCACCTAGTTTAAGATTGCAGTAAAAAACGTTACGTTATTTAAGCACGGTCCCAAAAACTCTGAAGATTTAAAAAAAGGACAGGAAGCTAAATATAAAGATCAGGAATATTGAGAACTTGAATATTCTATAAGTGTTACACGTTTGAAGAATTTTGGTGTTGCATCACGTTTCTGGGATGTTTTGAGTTCTGATGGTGTTGCGTTAGTGAGCGATATGCTTATGTTTATAATCAACACCCATAATATAGGAGAAATTTAAAAAGGTATATAAATAACATACGGTGGTTCGATTACATGCTAAATTAGTTTGTGTCTGGGCTAAATAAATATCAATGCTGCAAAATTCGGAATAAAGTTTTTTTCTCTGAATTTCGGTTTCTCTGATGATACCTAGGATTAAAATTTTCAAATTGGATTGACTTAAGAAAATCTAAAAGCAGTTTGTTTATGCTGATGCTGAAAGGTTTGCATCGGAGCTATATTTATTTGTGATGACTGTTTTAAGAGAATACCTTCAAATTACAATTTTTCAGGATCTTACTTAAAATTTTCTGATTGTATTCCCATTCTTGAGTTCGAAAATTCGAAGAAACTAGTTCTCTAGTCAAGACCCATCTCGTCAACTAAATCTAGATCTGAGATAAAATGTGATGCCGATGATCGTTTTCAAGTCAAGGTAAATGAAATTGAGATCATGATCTTGAATTGGCGAGAATGAATCTTCAATTAGATGTTCATGAAAATGGTCTAGCCTGGGGGAATGCAAGCTTGGTGGGTGTTCAAAGTGCACGAGGGACCTGCATGAATCTGTGTATGCATCTCTCATCTTTGTGTTAGTCTGTAGCCTAAATTGAGCAGATGGGACCCAATATAACGTTCCCCAAGGGCTTCTGTTGTTAATATTATTCAAAGAGGTTTGAACGCACGTCAGAGAAAAGTTTTAATTTAAAATTTTTTAAATACTTAATTGCACAATGAAAAAAAAAGAATTAAAATGTGCCTCTTACACCCTGTGATCATACAATTTGGAAAGATAACTATATAAAAGTAGCAAGAGAGAAGGAGCGTTTAGAAAGAAAGAAAAAATGTACGAATTTCATGAGAATGAATAGGAAAATAAATTAAATACGAGAGGCAAGGTCTGACTCGTACAAATGAGAGAATTCTCTCGTTTCTTGTCACTTAAAGCATCTTAACTATCTTTATTTAATCAGAGGTTAAGAGAAATTCAGTGATGAGAAACAGTCTTCATAGAGAATGACATTCAAATTCAACCGAGACAGCTAAATTAAATGCAGTCAACCGTAATCTTTGTAAACAGACCATTTCCATGCCAAGAGATCTATCGGAGTGCGCGACTAATGGGCTTGATGATCTATCGCTTGACGTCGAGGATTATAGTGACGGTTCTTATACAAACGAGAGTGTCTGCTTCAATATGAAGGTAATGAATATTTCCCCTAGCACTCTGGAAAGTAACTTCTGTTCATAAAAGGGAAGTAGTAAACATATGTAATTTTATATTATCAATATTCTTATTACAAAGAAATATATATAGGTCACTAAAAGTATTGTTATATAAAAAAAAGTATTTATACGTCCTATAAAAAATTATAGAAATTGGCAAAGGTTGGGTTCTTTGGATTCTCGAATTGTTGTGTTTTTAGAGGGGTTGGGGGCTGTGTTCCGTTCCCGAGAAGCTTTGGGTTCGGGGATTGCATCTGTAGAGGGGTTGCTGGTTGTATTATGTTCCCAGGATGTTCTGGGTTCTGGAGCTGCTGTGTTTCTGGAGGGTTTGGGAGTTACTTTTGATTCCTTGCATGTTTTGTGTTCCAGAAGTATTTTGCATCTATTGTTGTGAGTTTCTTTCATGGTAGGTCTTGTAATCAGAACCTTGGATTTTTCTAATTCCAAGTGTTTTGTGTTAGAAGAGAGTTTAGAGGTTGTATTCTATTCATGAAATGTTTTGTGTTTTAAAGGGGGTTGGGTGTTGCGTTTGGTTTCGAAGATATATTTAGAGTTTAGAAGGTTGTGTGTGTAGAAGGCTGGGAGGTCATATTCTGTTTCTGGGATGTTTTGGGTTCTAAAGCCATTGCGTTTATGGAGTGTTTGGGAGATATATTCGATTCTTTGTATATTTTAGGTTCCTGAAGTCTTGCGCATGTGTTGTGTGTTTGTGGTAAATTTTTTTAAGGATCTTTTACTCAGTACCTGAGATGTTTTGGGTTCTTAGTGTGTGTGTTTGTGAAGGGTTTGGAGGTTGTCTTCTCTTAATGTGATGTTTTGTTTAAGGGAAAGCATTGTGCTCATTTAGGGATTGGAGTACTGTTTGCATCTATTCAGTAGGTACATATACTGGGGGTTGTGTTCGGTTCCTGGGATGCCTTGGGTCTAGGGAGCTATGTGAGTAGAGAGGTGTGTGGTTGTATTATGTTCCTGGGATGATGATCTAGGTTCTGAATTGCGTTGTGCTTCTTGAGGGATAAGGTATTTTTCTCGGTTCCTGAGATGTTTTATCTTCAAGAAGTTGTGGATTGTTTGAGATTCGGGTGTTTTTTTCTGGAGGTTGTTTTCTGTTTCTAGGATGTTTTGAGTTCCCAGGTTCCTATGTTTTGAAAGAAGTGGGGGTATGTTTGTTTTCTGGGATGTTTTGGGTTCTGGGAGTGCTGTATTAGTGTAGGCATTTAAGGTAGTATTATTCTTCTGTCTTTATTTTTGTTTGGAAGTTGCTGTGTTTGTGTAGGGGTCGAAAATGTGTTTGGTTTCTGGGATGTTTTGGTTACTGGGTATGTTGTTTATGAGGAGTAGCTAGAGGTTTTGTTATTTTTCTATTGTCTTTTGCATTAAAGAGGTGTGTGGGAGGGGGTGTTTGTGTGTGAATTTAAATGACATAAAAACTTCACAATTTAAAAAATCAGTTTATATTTTTATAATTTTAAAATAACGATGTGCATAATTTGACGCTGCTTGATATACAAATTTTATTATCGACGTTTGAGGTGATATCTAATTTAATTTTAGATTCGAAGGCAATCATAATCTAAGAAAGGAAATGCTTCTTGAATCCGAGATCGTTTTAATCATAGTGATAGAAATCTTGGAGGTCTGAGACGTTATCGAGAAAGACGCATGAGATGATGTCAGGTCTCGGAACCGAATATTCAAGAAGCAGGAACCCTCTCTGGAGCTTAGAATCCCGAATCGAATACACGGAAGATTTGAATATTTATGGGTGATTTCCACCTACAAGAGGCAATCCTTGTACCGGGCAACAAGCGCACTTCGCAAGTATATTCGTCGTTCCCTAACGCTTACCCTCCCCCCCCCACTCCACTATCTTCTCTCACATCTTCACTTTCTCCCTGTCGAACACATCTCCTCTGAGATTTCAGCCTGAGACGGGATTAAATAAGAGGAATAAGAGAAAAAAAGAATTGTAGAATGTTCATGTGATACTTGAATAGATCTGATGCATTCCATTTTTTCCAGGGGCTAGTGTCCACAGTTAAAAATATTTTTCGCTGATGACTTAATTTTTTAATTGTGACATTTTTATCTAAATCTATCCATATTAAATAAACGTGAAACCTTAATGAAATTAGTTCCAGAAAATAAAATGTGTTAACATTAATAAGCATTTTGTATTACAGACGTATCTAATTTATTAATTTCGAATTTACAAGTGTGCGATGAAAAATTAAATTACGTTTCGAAGCAAAATTTTCAGCTTTCTAGCCTAATATTTTTAAAGTATTGAAAATGAACTTCAATCTTTATTCAAACTATTATTCTTCTCTATTAATTATTGAAATTTATATTTATTTATCGCAGGCTTCACCGCTTTTCTTCTTTTTCCACTTGAATGTGAACTGAGTTAATAGAATCCAATAAGAGAATCCAAATATTTTTGGTTGAAAATTCATTGTTAAAAATGTTATTATTTGGTTGAAAATTTAATTATTGTCTTGCAAATTTACCGAGTTTGTTAAAAAGTAAACCTTTTTGATTAAAATGCAACTGTTTTGTTGAAAATACGTCATTTTGGCTTAAAGATTTGACAATTAGATTGAATTTTTTTTTCTTTTTTGTTTGGTAAATTCATTACTTTTTGTAAAAATTTTATCTTTTTTGTTAAAAATTCACATTTTTTGATTGAAAATTCAAATGTTTTGTAGGACATTTATATTTTTAGCTCAAATCTTCAAAAATTTGGTAGAAAATTCAACAGCTTTGTGCAAAGTCAACTATCTGTTTGAAAATACATGTATTTTGTTGAAAATTAATTCTTTTGGGTAAAAAATCGATCCCATTAATTGAAAATTTAATTATTTGGTCAAAAATGAGTTTTGTTGAAAATTGGTTAAGAAAGTTTCAGTGATGGAAAATTCGTTGAAATTTGGTTAATTTTCACTGTTTTTATTTTAATTTTACAATATTTTTTTCAAATATCAACCAATGCAAATGAACTTTTTTATTGAAAATTAACATTGCCGGGTTGAAAATCTAACTGTTTCGTAGAAAATTCGTCTTTTTGGCCTAAAAATTCATCAATTTGGTAGAAAGGTCAACTATTTGGTAGAAAATTCCACTCTTGTAATTTTTTTTTAATTAATCTATTGAAATGAAAATTTAACTATTCCTTTCTTGATTAGAAATTTATTCTTTTGAAATTGAAAAATCAAATATTTATTCAAAAATTTATTTATTTTTATGAAAATTTGCTCTGGTTGAAAATTCGTCTTATTCATTTGAAAATTCATCTCTTTTGTTAAAAATGTCGTCTTTTTTGTTCAAAATGCAACAGTTTTTAAAAAATTAATCTGCTTCAGATAGGGATTCAAGAATTTGTAATGGAAATTTGTCTTTTTTGGTTAAATTTAGCTGTTTTTGATTTGAAATTAAAATCTTTTTTGGTTAAAATATCAATTTTCTTAGTTGAAAATTCGTCTTTTGGATTCAGGAATTCATCTCTTTTGGTAGAAATTCAATCTTATTTGTTTGAATTTGACTGTTTTTGATTTAAAATTAAAATACTTTTATTTTGAAATATCTGATGTTATATTTTTTGTTAAAAATTCACCCTTTTAGGTTGAAAATTCAACGCTGTGGTTGACAATTGAACTACTTTGTTCAAAATTCGTTTTTTCTTTTTTTTGTTAAAAATAATGTTCTTACCTGAGAATTTCAATATTTTGTGGAAAATTCAACTGTTTTGTTGAAAATATACTTTTTTGTTTAAAATTCAAATCATAGGAAGAAAAATTCCACTGTTTTGTAAAAAATGTGTCCTTTTGGCTTAAAAATATAACAATTTGGCAAAAATTCAACTGTTGGGTCAAAAATTAATGTAGTTAGTTGAAGATTCAATTGTTTTATACAAAATAAACTTTTCTGCGTGCAATTCATATTAGATTGATCTTTTTCTGTTAAAAAATGTAACTTTTCGGTTTAAAATTTATTTCATTTGTTAAAACTTCGCCTTTTTGATAAAAAATTAATCTTCTTGGATAAAAATCAGTATTTTTGATCACATTTATTTTCTCTGCAGACTGAAAAATCTTTCTTAGTTGAAGATTTGTCTTTCTGATTTAAAAATTCATGTCTTTTCATAGTAATAAAATCTTTCTTGGTTGAATTAAACAATTTTTGATTGAAAATGAAAATCTTTTCTAGATTGAAATAACAACTCTTGCAGTTTTTGTTGAGAATTCAACTTTTTTGGTCGAAAATTCAAACATATAAAAAACAGTAAGATTTTACTGAATCCCCCCCCCCCACCGGTCAAATTATCTTCCGTTATTTTTGGATGACCCCTTGAAATATATTATAGTTGGCAAAAATTAAGTATTAAAGGGGTTCAAAATTTTAGAAACCAGTGAACCTCACTGATTGAACCAGTAAAATCAAACAGCCAGAAGTGTGTCACTGACAAACAGTGAGATTTCACTGGTTCAACCATTGGAATTTCATCACTGATTTAATTAGAGGGGTTGACTGGTTACTCAGTAGCTTTTGTTCGAACCTTTGCAAAATTATCTTTTGAAACCGGACTGGAGGTTCATGTCTTGGCCGCGTGGAGCGCTATATGACTGGATCAATCTATCATTTGGCGTTACTGGCTGTGTCTCTCGCTGTGTTAGTCAAGTCACTTACTGGTTCAACCAGTAAAAATCGAAAAATTACTGATTCACTAGTGATAATCCAAAATAATGATTCAACCAGTACCAATTTCACTGGATCAGTTCAGGAGAGTATGTTTGAAATATTATACATTTGTTCTCTAATTTAATACTTTTGAGCTGAGCAGAGTCATAAACCATTTTCTGAGGAATGGTGAAAACAGTGGAGACTGGAGAAATTGCAGGATCTTTATGTCATATTTATTTGGCAAGCCTGGTGGCATGTTTCCAGCGCATGGATGCACAAGTACGTTTCCTCACGACGTCAAAGTCGAACTTTCGAGGGGTTGTTCAGTTCAGTTTTATTACTGAGAGAAAAAGAAGAAAATCCCACTCCGAAGAGAGCGAGAATTCCTTCAACTAGAAATATTTCGCTTCTACATGGGTATTCTACTCGAGTCATTCAAGACTCTTAATTTAAAAATAAACTGGATTTAACAGTTTTTAAATAAGAGGAAAATATCTGAGAGAAATGAACTATATGAGAAGAAATTACGATAGAAGAAAATTGAAAGGGTAGTTGAGTTGAATTCTTTTGAAAAGAGACAGGGTTTGAATAAATAATTTTAAGGAGCTTTGATGAAAATATAGAAAATAATGTAGGATTCAGGGTGGTCAATGACCCGGAAAAACGGAAATTAAACTGGAACTTTGAGTACCTGGGAAAACCCGGGAATTTTTTTTGAGACCGGGATTTTTTAGTGCTCATCTCCTAAAGCATCTATAATTTTCCCCATCGTTGATGCAATTTAACTTCAGGCGCCTTATTTAAAGAATAGGGCTGCTGAAAAAAAATTGAAATTCCCTAACTTTCCCTGACTTTTCCCTGAAAATTAATAATTTTTCTTTGAGGTTAAATTTTCAGCCAAGGAAATTAATTTTTATCTGTAATGAGGAATCATTAACCAACAAAAAATAAATTTTCAATCATAAAGATTAATTTTCTACCGAAAAAGACGAATTTCCAACAAAATACATGGATTTTCAACCAAAAAGGAAAAATTTGTAACCTAATATTCATCAGCTATATTTACAAAAAAAATTAATTTTCAACCATTAAAAACAAATTTTTAACAAAATAGTTAAATTTTCTACTAACGAAAGGAATTGTCAGTCGAAAAAATGAATTTTCTATCAATAAGATTGATATTCTACCACAAAAGACGAATTTCCAAAAAAAATTAATTAATTTAAAAAAAATGGTTATATTTTCGAACTAAAAAATTAATTTTCAACTTTAATTATGATTCTTCAATAAAAAAATGAATTATGAACCAAGCACTTGAATATTCAACAAAAATGTTTAATTTTCTATAAAAAAAAAGTATTTCCAACAAAATACATGGATTTTCAACTAAAAGAGAAAAATTTTGAACCTAATATTCATCAGCTATATTTACAAAAAAATTAATTTTGAATCATTAAAAACCAATTTTTAACAAACTAGTGAAATTTTCTAATAACGATATGAATTTTCAACCAAAAAGATTAATTTTCTATCCAAAAAATTAATATTTTAACACAAAATATGAATTTTCAACAAAAATTAATTAATTTTAAATTAAATGGTTACATTTTTAAGCCAAAAAATGAATTTTCAACTATAATTATGATTCTTCAATAAAAAATGAATTATGAACCAAGCACTTGAATATTCAACAAAAATATTTAATTTTATATAAAAAGAGACGTATTTCCAACAAAATACATGAATTTTCAACCAAAAAAAAATGTTGAACCTAATATTCATTAGCTATATCTATAAAAAAAATTAATTTTGAAACATTAAAAACCAATTTTTAACAAAATAGTTACATTTTCTACTAACGATATGAATTGTCAACCAAGAAGATGAATTTTCGATCTAAAAAATAAATACTTTACAACAAAAGACGAATTTTCAACAAACATTAATTAATTTTAAATATAATGGTTACATTTTTAAGCAAAAAAATGAATTTTCAACTATAATTATGATACTTTAATGAAAAAATGAATCCAGCACTTGAATTTTCAACAATAAAGTTTAATTTTCTATAGAAAAAGACGTATTTCTAACAAAATACATAAATATTTAACCAAAAAAGAAAAATTTTGAAACTAATATTCATCAGCTATATTTACAAAAAAAATTAAGTTTGAACCAATAAAAATTAATTCTTAACAAAATAGTTAAATTTTCTTCTAACAATATGAATTGTCGACCAAAAAGATGAATTTTCTATAAAAAAAAAATAAATATTTTACCACAAAAGACGAATTTTCAACAAAAATTAATTAATTTTAAATAAAATGGTTACATTTTTAGGCGAAAACAAAGACGAATTTTCTACAAAATACATGAATTTACAACTAAAAACCAAACAAATTGGCAACAAAACAAGAAGAAGTTAAATTTTCAGTTGAAAGAAATAATTCTCCATTACAAAAAAAGAAGAGTTTTCTACATAATTGTTAAAATTTTATGTAAAAATGAATTTTCAACTACGATTATTAATCTTGAATAAAAAAGTGGATTTTAAATACAATAGTTAAATTCTCGATTGAAAATATGAATTTTAAACAAAGCAGTCTCACATTTAATTGAGTATTTGAATTACAAAAATGTAGTAGTTGATATTTCAACCAAAAAATATTTTAATTTAAAACCAAAAAAGTTGAATTCAACCAAACAAGACAAATTTCTAACAGAATAGTTGAAAATCCTCGATCAAAAAAGATTAGTTTTCAACCAAGAAATTTAACTAATTATTGATAAATATATGATATATAATAAATAATTAATTTTTACGAAAAAGATAAAAATTTTACGATAACAGATGAATTTTTGAACCAAAATAACGAATTTTCATCCAAAATGTGGACTTCTCATGTCAAAAAGACGATTTTTCTACAAAATAGTTGAATTTTCCAACCAAAAATATAAATTTTCAAAAAAAAAGTAGATATTCTACAAAAAAATTGAATTTGCAACAACAAAAATTGACCTTTTTGTTCAACAATATTGTTGAATTTTTAACAAAATAATAAGATTTTATATTTATTCCCTAACTTTATAAATTATACAAATAGCATTTTTGAGGTCTACTTTTTTATTTAAATTCACGCTCATTTTCCTATTCCCTTCTTTTCCCCTTTTTGAAATAATACCCCTCCTTTCAAGAAAATTCCTTTTTTTTATTTTTTCGCTTAAATAAGAACTGAATTAATAGAACCCAATAAGAAAATCCAACTATTTTTGGTTAAAAATTAATTCTACTATTACATTTTTTGTTAAAAATTCTCTTATTTGGTTAAAAAATTAATTATTCTGTTTGAAAGTCTTTTTTTTACAGTTCAAATGTTTTATTCAAAATTTCTCGATCTGGATAGGAAATTCCTTGTTTTGGATTTAAAATTGATCTTAAGTTGAAAATTCA
Organism: Andricus grossulariae; assembly: GCA_011634705.1. NCBI lineage: Eukaryota > Metazoa > Arthropoda > Insecta > Hymenoptera > Cynipidae > Andricus > Andricus grossulariae. The sequence goes on from JAABKJ010001071.1 coordinate 16,772, forward strand.
TTTTTTATGGTTTAAAGTTAATGCTCTTTTATTGAAAATTCTACCATTACATTTTCAAATTAGAATTCATCTCTTTAGGTAAAAAAATCTACTAATTCGTTCGAAATTTAATTATTTTGTTGAAGAATTTAACTATCTTCTTAAAAAGTAATCTTTTTTGGTTTGAAGTTCATTCTTATTATTTGAAAAGTCTACTATTGTATTTTGGGTTTAGAATTTATTTGTTTTGTTTATAAATGAAGGTGGCGATGAGGTTATTTCTTTTGCTTACAAATTCGACTATTTGCTGAAAAAGATTTTCTGCTTAGAAAGAAACTCCGTCCTTTTGGATTAAAAATTCATTTTTTGGTAGAAAAGTAATCATTTTTGGTTGGAAATTCATCTTCTATGGTCAAAACTTAATTATTTTAAACTAAAATTACTATTATTATATTTTTGGCGCAGGACTCGTCTCTTTTGGTTGAAAATTGTACTATTTGGTGAAAATCTTAATTATTTTATTAAAAATTCAACTATTTCCTTAAAAAGTCATCCTCTTTGGTCGAAAGTTAAATTTTTTTTATTGGAAAGTTTATTATTTTATTTTGTGTTCAAAATTCATCTTTTTCAGTTACAAATTGCACTATTGGGTGAAGGATTTGATTATTTCTTTGAAAATTCAACTGTTTTCTTAAAAAGCGTATTTTGTTATCAAAAATTCAACTTTTTAGTTATAAATTTGTCTTTTTGGATGAAAACTTCACCCCTTTCGATTGGAAATTCATCTTTCATCGTTGAAAATTAATTATTTTTTATTTCAAAGTTTACCATTTGGTGAAGAATTTTGGAAGCTTTTAAGAAAACAACAAACTTTTCTTAAAATTATTGGAAAAATTTGAAATGTTCTATTTAGAAAAATAAATTTTTAAAGGAAATTTAGAAAGGTTTGAACGAATTTCAAAAGAATTCTAAAAATGATTATTGTAATATATACAAAATAAATATTATAATAATTTGATTCAGTTCGAAAGATAATCTTTTTGGGTACAAATTTAACTATTTGGTTAAAAATTAATCTGTTTTGCTTGACGATTCAACTACTTTATTCAAAATTTATCTTTTTAATGGATTCAACTATCTTTAATTTAAAACAAAATCTTTTTTGGTTGAAAAATAATACATTTTGGTTGAGGAATTAACTATCTTGTTGAAAGTTTGTCTTTTTGGATGAATTTACCCGTTTTTTTTTTTAAATTAAAATTTCGTTTGATTCAAATACCAAGTATTACATTTTTTGAAGAGAGTTCCTCTCTTCTGGTTTATCCAACTACTTGGTTAACAGTTTGACTACTTTTTTAAAAATTTATCATTTTAGTTGAAAATTCATCTCTTTGGTTAGAAATGTAATTTCGTTCAAAATTAGTCTTTTGTTGGAAAATTATCTACTTAATGAAGACTATGTTGTACAGTTGTACGTTTAGGCAGAAATTTAATCTTTTGTGGTTAAAAATGCAAATTTTCGGTTGAAAATTAATCATTTTTAGTTGAGGATTCAACTATTTCAATACAAATTCGTCCTTTTCATTTAAAGCGCAACTATTTTTAATTAAAAATTAAAATCATTTTAGGTTGCAAATTCAAATTTGGTGATGCTAGTGAACTTAAAAATGAACAAAGACTGTCAAACTGACCACACATCATAATTTCACAGTTAATTTCATCTATTTTTTGAATATAATTTTTCAATTTTTTGACTTGTTGCATAAAAGGCCTCAAATTCTTCAGTGGGGCACTTCAATTTGCAAGATATCCATTTTACAGACCATAAAGAGTCTCCTTTCATCCGAGTAATTAAAAATACATAAACTGAAGATATATGTGTTTTCATAAATTCATAAAAATTTATGAGATCTCGTAACAATACGTTTACCCCACGTAGGTTTTGAAGTCACCCCATCCCCTTTTCGTCACTTTTTTCATTGAAAGGATCGTTATGTGAAACGAATCAGGCCACTTTTTATGAGACTGATAAAGGCCAAGTCGACACGCCACTCTCGTAATTTTACATGTAGCAAGGGGTACTCGAGTACTTACTCTTCACCTGCAGCAAACACCTGCCACACCTGGCGGAAAAACAATTCAGGCGAAACATGAAATAAAAATTCGAAAGCTGAAGCTGAGATTTATTTTAAGTTTCACTGCAGAATTGCGACACAGATTTGCGCCGCAGATTTTAATTTTAATGAATCTCTGAGTCTGATGTTTTATTTTTTGCCTATTCAGCTCTTTCTTCTCTTTTCCCGTTTCTTGAAAAGTTCTTCCCTATTCCCCTGTTTTTAGAAACTTCCTCTTTTCCTCGTTTTTGCGCCTAAATGCGAACTGAATTGATAGCACGTAATAACAATGCTCATTTTATAAGCCTTTTGCTTCCAAATTTGTGCATGGACCTTTTAAAATTAAAGGTGAAAGCATCGACAACTCTAATTTGGTGATTGTGAATTCTCTTTTGTTAAAGCTCCTTCGGCTTTAACGAACACGCTCTCATCGCGCATCTCGTGCTTCGCCTTCGATTTTGTTCAAAATATGAACTTTTCTACATTATGTTCGACACTATTATATCAAATGTATATTAAATTTCTGTACCTTAACACGGGATTGCTTATTCAGATATTGTAAAATAACGTACAAATTTTATTCATCATAATTACTTTAATATTTCTTTCTTATTTTGCATTAAGTTTTATTTTTAGCTACCCTGAAAAATGTACCTGAAAAATTTCCTATAAGGAAAAAACAATTTTGTTATTAAACATATTATTGCAACTTGTGTCGTTTTCCCATAGATTTAATTGGTTTATTTTCAATATTATTTTTCACGATTTAAACTAAAAATACGCATTGTAGCGTAATGTGGTTCTAAGCAAATTTGTAGATTTGTCGATCTTTGTCTATGAATTTTTTTACGTACCTTGTGCCATTTTTCCAAAAATTTAATTTCTTTATTTTCAATGTTGTTTTACCAATAAAACAAAAACTACGCGTCCTATCAAAAAATTATCAATTACAAATATTTGTATCTCTTTTTTTGATAAGCAAATTTCGTCAATTAATTTTTTTCATAGCTTGGGTCGTTAGTCTTAGAAATTTTATTTATTTTTTTTTTCCAGATTAAAACCAAAACTACGCGTTTTATCCAAAAAAAACTTAATAAAAAATTCGTAGCTATTTTTTTGGTCAACAAATTTTGTCTGATCATTTTTTTTCGCAGCTTGTGTCGTTTACCCTAAAATTTAAGTTCTTTTTAAAGTTGTTTTTCACGAATAAAACAAAACCTACGTATCCTATCAAAAAATGATAAGTACAAAATTTGTAGGGCCTTTGTAGGTAAACGGCTTCCATCTCATTATTTTTTTTCCGTAGCTTATGTCATTTGTTCAAGAATTTAATTTGTTTACTTTTCATGTTTCTTTTACGAATGAATCAAGAACTACGCATCCTATCAAAAAATGATTTTGGCAAAATTTGTAACTCCTTTTTGGATGAACAACTTTTGTCTTATTTTTTTCTGGCTTGTGTCGTTTGTTCAAAAATTCAATTTTCAATGTTTCTTACGAATAAAACCAAAAATACGTGTCTTATAAAAAAGTGATTGATAACAGATTTGCAGATCTTTTTTGGGTGCATAATTTTTGTGCATTCATCTTTTTTCGTATCTTGCATAGTTTTACGGCAAAATATAATTTTTCATTATTTTGTATGATATCAAAATTCGTTCATTTTCATTTTATCGAAAAAAGTCGTGCGGATAAATTGTTCGAGTTTCCTAGTAATACAAATAGCCGTTCATAGAATTTTTAAATCTTGAAAAAAGTGGTCTTAGAAATTTTCAAAATGCCCTAACATTTTGAATTTTCATCCAAAATATCTAGCTAACGAACTTTGTATTCCTAATTTAAAGAAAAATCCCCATAAAAACAAAGTAAATAATTTTGTTGAAAAATTTTTAAACGATATTTGTAGGCTATGGTTAGTCGTGAAAGGTTCTTCAGTTGGGCAAGCAATGCGTCTCAAAAACGCGAACAAATATTTCATATACATTTCTATTGTATTTTATATATTAAAAAAGTTTTCCTCATATCAACCAGATAAACAATATATTTTTAATTTAACTGTCGGTATTTCTAGATGATAAGAGTTTGTAGAAGGTTCGTCAATAGGTCATTCGACGAGTCTCGAAAACGCGAACAATAATGTCAGATACAGTACTTTAGTATTTCTAATATGAACAAAGTCTTTCTCATATAAAAAGTAAAAACCATTTTTTTTAACTTTATAAATTGGTACAAATTTGTCATAAAAGGTGGAACAACAGGTCGATCGGTGCATCTCAAAGACGCGAACAAATACACTAGATATGTCAAAAGAGTGGGTTTTAAAATTTAGGTCATTAAAAACCTCCCTCTATGAGGAACCAAAGTCCATATATTTTTCTTGCAAATTTTTTTAATTAAAAAGTTTACCATTATATTTTTGGTGCAGAATTCATGCTTTTGGTTAAAAATTTCATTATTTGGATGAAAATTTTATTATTTTGTTGTAAGTTCAACAATTTCGTTAATAAATTATCCTTTTGGGTTCAAAATTCAACTGTTTTTTTCTTTACTTTTTGTTGAAAATTAACTTTTTTCAAGAAAATTCGTCCTTTGAGTTTGAAAATACAACAATCCGGTTGAAATATATTTTCTTTTAGGACTGGAGAATCTTTCTTAATTAAAAACTTAACCCTTGTGTTAAAAATTCATCTTTTCGGTCTGAGAATTCGTCTCTTGGTAGAAATTTTTTTCTTGTTGAAAATTAAACTTTTTGGCGAAAAACTACTCTGTTTTGGTTGAGGATTTAACTGTTTTGTTGAATATTTCTCCTTTTTGATTGAATTCAACTGATTTTTTTTCAATTAAAACCTTTTTGGGTTAAACATAAACTTTTTTTTTTAATTCATATTTTTAGGTTGCACATTCAACTCTATGCTTGAAAGTTAAACTAAGCCTTTTCTTAAAAATACTTTTTTTTTTGCAGCTTTATATTTTTAGTAAAAAATGCGTCTCTTTGGTTGAAAATGGAACAACTTTGTTGAAAACTCGTTTCTTTTTTGGCTAAAGATTTTTTTTTTTACTGTCACATCTTTTCTCGTTGCAAATTTTTTATTTTATTTTATATTTTGGTTAAGATTTCATCTGTATGGTTGAAAATGTATCTGTTTTGGTTGAGAATTCAACAATTTTCAGGAAAAATCGCCTTTTTTAGTTGAATTTAACTGTTTTTTATTTAAAATTTTTAGGTTGAGATTACAACTTTTTTGTTGATAGTTGAACTTTTTCCTTAAAAATTTATTTTTTTGAGTGGAATTTTCATAATTTTAGTGAACGTTTGTCTCTTAGATTAAAAATTGAACTAATTGGTTCAAAACTAGTTTTCTAGTTAAAAATTTGTTTATTTCTTGACCGAAAAATCTTTGCTTGTTGCAAATTTCTCATTTTTGATTGAAAATTGATCCCGTCTGGTTGGAAGTGCAACTACTTGCTCAAAAATTGACCTGTTTTGGTGAAAAATTCTACTTATTTGTACAAAATGCATCTTTTTTTGGTTCAATTCAACTGTTTTTAATTAAAAATTTAAAAATTTTGTCGCTTAGGTATCAACTAATAAATTTTTCGTTAAACTTTCATTTGGTTCAAAGTATTAATCTTTTTCGTTCAAAAACTTAATAATTTTGTTCGAACTTCAACTATTTAGTAAAAAATTCGTCTTTTTTAGTTAAAAAATCAACTACTTAGTTGAAAGTTGAACTACTTTGTAAGAAATTTTTTTTTTTTCGTAAAGATTCATCTCCTTTATTGAAATTTAACTTTTTTGTTGAAAATTCAACTGTTTTATAGAAATTTCACTTTTTCGGCTTGAAAATTCTTCAATTTGTTTAACATTTTTTTTCTTTCTTGCATCAAAAACCTTTTTTGTTGCAAATTTCAACTATTTGGTTAAAAGTAACCTTTTTTTTCAAAAATTCATTTTTTTGTTGTTAAAGATTTATTTGAAAATTCTTTATTTTTCCACAAAATTCTTTTTTTTTTTCTTTGTAGAAAATTCGTTTCGTTTTTGGGTTGAAAATCAATATTTTGAACAAGAAATGTACCTATTCAATTTTCAATTTGCAAATTCATTTCTTTTAGTAGAAATTTCATTTTTTTTTTCGGTATTCAACTACGTGGTTGAAAATCAAATTTTTTGTTCAAAATTCATATTTTCCGTTGACGATTCGACTGCTTTGTAGAAAAATCGTCTTTTTGGCTTCAAAACTCCACAATTTTTTTAAAACTTCAACTATTTGGTTGAAAACAACCTTTTTTGTTTGAAAATAATTTTTTGTTAAGATTCATCTTTTTCGTTAAATATTCTTTTCTTTTGCCAAAATTCATTTTTTTGTGGAACATCCGTTTTATTTTTTGGTTAAAAATAATTCTTTTAAACTTAAAATTTACCGATTCCATTTTTTAATTGTAAATTCATCTATTTCAGTAGAAATTGCCTCTTTTTTGTTGAGTATTTAACTATTTGATTAAAAATCAACTTCTTGGCTGGGAATGTCGACAGTTTGGTAGAAAATTAAATATTCGGTTGAAAATTTATGTGTTTAGTTAAAAATTAACTTTTCTGTTGAAAATTCAACTGTTTTGTAGAAAAGTGGCCTTTTTGTCTTCAAAATTCAACAATTTCATAAAACCTTGAACTATTTTGTTAAAAATAACCTTATTGTTGAAAAAATCAACAATTTGGTGGAATTTGTTGTCTCTTTTGAATAAACAATTCTTCTGGGTTGAAAATTTAACTTTGTTGTTCAAAATTCGTATCTGTTGCTTGAAAGTTTAATTGTTTGGTTAATATGCAATTGTTTAGTTAAAAATTAATTTTTTCTTAATTCAACTATTTAGTTGTAATTTTATCTTTCTTGGCTGAAAATTAAATTCTTTTGTCAAATTCATCTTTTCAGAATTCACAGTCAAATTCTTTCTAAAAAAAATTCGACTTTTTAGCTTCAAGACTCAAGTCTTTTGTAGAAAATTCGTCTCTTTGATTTGAAAACGGATCTCTTTTGGTGAAAGGTTAATTTCGCTGTTGTTGAAAATTCAACTTTCTTTCTGAAAATGCAATATATGCTTATTGTTTATTTATTATTTTTCTATTATTTTTCTATTTTCCGGAAAAATCACTCTATTTCCTGAACTGAATTTTCATAAAAATATGAAAATTGGAATATTTTAGGAATATTTTCAAGCTTCAAAGTTTAAAATGACTCAATTATCTCTCGTCCATTTGCTTAAGCGACCTGGTGATAAATCAGTCTTTCAATGAAAGGTTATCATCGATAATTAAAAAAATAAAAATTGATACCTGCAGGACGAAATGTTATTATCCCAAACTAAAGTGTCGTAAATCAAAAGCAGGAGTTGAATACACAAAAATTCAATCCCTCAATTAGTGAAGGTAAATAATTCCTATCCTGATTAATCTGCAATTCGTTCTGCACACCGTTAATCTCACTTTTTCGGAAGGAACTGACGGCGAAATCTTGGAGAATTCGCGATGGCGTATAATCTTCATGCAAATAGACTTTTTATCGAGCGTAATCGCTGGGGAGCACCGTCTTCATTTTTTATATCCACAAACGTGTTCCTTCCTACCAGGTCGTATCTAGCTATAACCCGTTGTTTCCGAGGGTTCATACTTTTATGCAAATCCGCTTTTTTATCTGCCACGCTAATTCTCTGCAATGAAGTCGAATTCTCTTTCGAAAAATTTCCGGTCGAAGATATTTTCTTCGATTTTCACAGCATTTCCTTCCTAAACTATAGAAATGGACATAAATGGATAGAATTCAATAGAAACTGTATCGATTAACATAGATTATCATCACATTTTTAGCATTTCAAGTTGTTTTTGCTCGATTTTGGTTATTCTGTTTGCGAATTCAGTAAGACAACAACATGTTAGCGAATTGAAAATTACACTCCCTTATCTGAAATTTCTGGCGCATTTGTTAATAATCATAAAAAAATACCAAAAAGTCACTTTATGCAAGAAAAATTCTAAAACTTGGTATATTTAGGTTTTGAGGGCCGCTGTTTACAAATCTGTTATCAGATTCATAACATCCAATATGGCGGATCCAATATGGTGGATCAAATTTGTGAAGTTAACTCTGATTGTAACTGTAGATTTAGTATTGTAAAATAATCAGTATATAGAGTTTTTTGGGGTTGCTGATTACAAATGTGCTATCAGACTTCTGAAATTCAAGATGGCTTATTCAATACGTTGGACTTTCACAAATTTGGTCCGCCATATTTGTACCGTCATTCTGAATTTTAGAAATCTCATGACAGATTCGAGATCAGCGACCCCAAAAACCCAAATACACCATTTTTTATTGAAATCAAAGTTAATTTCACGAATTTAGTCAGCCATGTTGAATTCGCTATATTGAATTTGGAAATATGATAACAGATTCAAAATAAGTGACCCGAACGGCTCAAAAATACCAATTATTATGAAAAGCAAAGTTAATTTTATAATTTGGTCAGCCATATTGGATCTGCCATCTTAGATTTCGAGAATCTAATAAAGGATTCGAAATAATCGACCCCAAGAACATATATACTACTTTCTATCAAGATCAAAGTCCATTATATAGTTTCTGTCCGCCATATTGGATCATTTGTAAATTTGAAAGTCTGAAAGAAGATTCGAAATCAGTGACACTGAAAACCTAAGTATACTAATTTTTATCAAAATCAAGCCTATTTTCACGAATTCGGTCCACCATATTGGATCTGCCATCTTGAATTTCGAAAATCTGGTAACAGATTCGAAATCAGCGACCCCAAAAACCTAGACATAACAATTTTTATCAAGATCAATAGAATTTAGTCCGCCATATTGAATCCGCCATATTGGATTTGTGAGTTTTTTAAAACTGATAATAGATTCGTGATCAGCGATCCCGACAACCCTCAATGCACCTATTTTCAGCAAAAAAAAAGTTATCTGAAAAATGTATTCACCAAAAAGTTAAAGTAGGGCAAAAATTCTGATATACTGAAATAGAGTTTGGATATAGATGTGTATAGAAATGGATAGAAATGGATATAAATTGATATAAATTGATCAAAAATCTAGGTTGGATATAGATAAGAATAATTTTAGAATAGATTATGATAAAAGTGGGTGAAATTAAATAAACTAATATAATATTAGGGCTAGTAATGGATAGAGTAAAACAGGTTAGGTTTAGAATAGATTAGAAGAAAATTGAATACAATTTAAATTATTCAAAGCCTCATGTGCCAGAAATTCATAAAACCGAATAGGTTTAGAATCGAACAGATTAAATATTTTTAAAATGAAAGGAAATAAAAATATACAACTGGTCAGGGATAGAACAGGATAGGGTAAAATTGGACAAAAGTAAATATAGGACAGAAATAGATCGATTGAGAAAGCTTCAGAATAAATTAGGACAGAAATGTATAGAATTAATTTGAAAAGTATATTGACAGAAATGTATTTTTAGAATATTATGTTTCGGAAATTGATAGAACAGATGGCTTAGAATATACTAGGACAGTGATGGATAGAATGAAATAGGTTCTGTATCGATTATAACAGAAGCGCACAAAAAGAATAAGGTATTTTGAAGATAAAAATAGGACGAAAATGCCGAAATTTTGTATTAGGGTTTGAATATAGTTATGGATAGAAATGGATAGAAAATATATTATTCTATACTAGAATAGTGTAGATATGAATACGTTTTTCTAGGTTAAGAATAGATTAGGACAGAATTAAATAAAATTTAAATTGTTTAATGCACATTATTCCAGCAATGGATAGAACAAATAGGTTTAGAGTAGACTTCGAAGCAAATTGATAAATATTGTTATAGATCTTAGAAAAGAAAGAATGGGTCAGATTAGATATTTTCATAATAAAAGAGAACACAAATATATAACTTGTCCAGTTTAAGATAGAGTAGGCTAGAAATGGATAGAATATGATGAGCTCAAAATAGATTAGCATCATAATGGGTGAAATTAAGTACATTAATAAAATATTAGGACTGAAATGGATCGATTGAGAAAGATTTATAATAAATTAGGACAGAAATGCATAGAATTTATTCTGAGAGTCTATTGACAGAAATGTACTTTTAGAGTATTTTGTCGCGTAAATGGATACAGCAGATGGCTTAGAATTTACTACGATAGTAATGGATAGAAAGGAATGGGTTTTGTATCGATTTCAACAGAATTGGATACAAAGAATAATGTATTTTATGATAAAAATAGGACAAAAGTGCTGATATTTTGAATTAGGATTTGGATATAGTTATGGAGAGAAATTGATAGAAATGGATAAAACAATATATATTCAGACTAGAAAACTGTATATATGAATAGGATTTGTCAGGTTTAGAATAGTTTAGGAGAGAATTGATTACAATTTTAATTATTCAAAGCATACTTTGACAGAAATGGATAAAACCGAATAGGTTAGGAATCGATCAGATGAGATATTTTTAAAATGAAAGGAAATAAAAATATACAACTAGTTAGGGATAGAACAGGGTAGGGTAAAATTGGACAAAAGTAAATGTAGGACAGAAATGGATCGATTGAGAAAGCTTTAGAATAAATTCGGAAGGAAATTGATGGAATTGATTTGGAGATTATATTGAGAGAAATGTATTTTTAAAGTATTTTATCGCAGAAATAAATAGAATGGATGCCTTAGGATATACTAGGATAGTAATGGATATAAATAAATAGGTTTTCTAACGATTTTAACAGAAATGGATACAAAGAATATTGCATTTTATTATAAAAATAGGACAAAAATGCCGATATTTTGAATTAGGGTTTCGATATAGTTATGGATAGGAATTGATAGAAATGCATAGACAAATATATATTCAGACTAGAATAGTATGGATATGAATAAGATTTGTTAGGCTTAGAATACATTAAAAGGGAATTGATCACAATTTAAATTATTCAAAGCATACTATAATAGAAATGGATAAAACCAAATAGGCTCAGAATCGGCCAGATTATATATTTTTAAAGTAAAAGAGAATCAGAATATATAATTGATCAGGTTTAGGATAGGGCAGGGTGAAAGTGAATAGAATAGGATAAGGTCAAAATATATCAGGATAGAAATGGATCAAATCATATAGGTCAATAAAATATCTGGGCAGAAATGGACCCATTGAGATTTAGAATAAACTAGGACGGAAATGGATAGAATAGATTTGGAGTGTATATTGACAGAAATGTATTTTTAGGATATTTCATTGCGGAAATTGATAGCACAGATGGCCTAGAATATACAAGAATAGTAATGGATAGAATTGAATAGAGTTTCGTATTGATTAAAACATAAGCAGACAAAAAGAATAAGGTATTCTTAAGAGAAAAATAGGACGAAAAAGCCGAAATTTTGCATTAGGGTATAAATATAGTAATTGATAGAAATGGATAGGAAATATATTAATTTATACTAGAATAGTGTAGATAATCAGAATAATAGATCAGCATCCTAATGGGTGAAATTAGGTATATTAATGAAATATTAGGACTGAAATGGATGGATTGAGAAAGCTTTAAAATAATTTAGGACAGAAATGCATATAATTTATTTTGAGAGTCTATTGACAGAAATGTACTTTTAGAGTATTTTATCGCGGAAATTGATAGAACAGATTGTTTGTAATTCACTAGGATAGTAATGGATAGAAAGAAATAGGTTTTGTATAGATTTTAATAGAAGTGCATACAAATAATAATGTATTTTGAAGACAAAATTGGACAAAAATGCCGATATTTTGAATTAGGGTTTGAATATAGTCATAGATAGAAATTAATAGAAATGTATAGGAAAATATAGATTCAGACTATAACAGCGTAGATATGAATACGACTTATTAGGCTTAGAAAATATTAGGAGAGAATTGATTACAATTTGAATTATTCAAGGCATATTATGATAGAAATGAATAAAACCAAATAGGCTTAGAATCGGCCAGATTAGATATTTTTAAAGTAAAAGAGAATAAGAATATATAATTGATCAGGTTTAGGATAGGGTAGGGTGAAAGTGAATAGAATAGGATAAGGTCAAAATATATCAGGATAGAAATGGATCAAATCAAATAGGTCAATAAAATATCTGGGCAGAAATGGATCGATTGAGAAAGCTTTAAAATAAATTAGGACGGAAATGGATAGAATTTATTTTGAGAGTATATTGACAGAAATGTATTTTTAGAGTATTCCATTGCGGAACTTGATAGAACAGATGGCTTAGAATATACTTGGATAGTAATGGATAGAATGAAATAGGTTTTGTGTCGTTTATAACTTAAATGCAAAAATAGAATGAGCTATTTTTAAAATAAAAAATGACAAAAATGCCGATATTTTGAATTATGGTACGAATATATTCATTGATAGAAATGGATAGACAAATATAGATTTAGACTAAAACAGTGTAGATATGAATATGATTTGTTAGGTTTAGAATAGATTAGGATATAATTGAATGCAATTTAAAATGATGAAAGCATATTATGGTTGGGGTAGGGTGAGGTACAAGTGAATAGAATAGAATGAGTTTAAAATAGATAAGGGCAGAAATGGATAAAATCAAATATTCTAATAAAATATTAGAAGAGAAATGGAACGATTGATATTTAGAATGAATTAGGATGGAAATGGATAGAATTTATTTTGAGGGCATATTGACAGAAATTTATTTTTAGAGTATTTTATTGAAGAACTTGATAGATCAGATGGCTTAGAATTTACTGGGATAGTAATGGATAGAATTGAATAGTTTTTCTATGGATTATAACATAATTTCATAAATAGAATAAGTTATTTTTAAGATAAAATAGGACAAAAATGCCGATATTTTGAATTAGGGTTCGAATATATTCATGGATAGAAATGGATAGACGAATAAAGATTTACATCAGAACACTGTAGATATGAATATGATTTGTTAGGTTTAGAATAGATTAGGATAGAATTGAATACAATTTAAAAAGATTGAAGCATATTATTGTTATAATAGGATGGAGTAAATGTGAATAAAATAGGATAAGTTTAAACTAGATCAGGATAGAAATGGTTCAAATTAAATACGTTCATAAAGTATCAGGACAATAATGGATCGATAGGGAAAGCATTAGAATAAATAAGGACGGAAATTTATATGGAAATGGACAAGAATTCCGATATCTTGAAATAGGGTTTGAATATATGCATGGACAGAAATGTGTAGACTAATATAGATTAAAGATTAGAATAAGTTTAATATGTATTATGATAAAAATGGCTGAAATTTAATAAACCAATCAAATATCAGGGCAGAAATGTTTTAAGTTTTAAATTGATCAGGATAAAAATAGATAAAATTAAACAAATAATGAAATATCAGGACACAATGGATTTACTAAGAGAGCTTTAGAATATATTAGGACGAAAGTGGATAGAATTAATTTTGAGAGTATAATGACAGAAATGTATTTTCAAATAATTTTATTGCGGAAATGGTCATAACAATTGAATTATATTACTTTGGGACAGAAATGGATAGAATTGAACAGGAACTGTATTGATTATAACAGAAGTCCGAATAGAAATGGATAAAAATATATATGTACAAAACTAGAAAAGTATAGAAATGAACACGATCTGTCAAGCTTACAATCGGTTAGGATAGAATTGAATACAATTTACATTGTTTGAAGGATATTTCGAAAGAAATAGATAGAACAGAATGGGTTTAGAATAAATTATGATAAAAATTTATAAACTGTGATAGATGCTAGATAAGGAACAATAACTGAAAATGTTATATTTTTTGTTATAAAAGAGAATAAAAATATATAGAATATAGCATAGAATATAGCATAGAAATGGATTAAATTTAATAGGTTCGAAAGTGGGGGGTACACACATTTTTTTAAATTCTTATAATAGTGGGGACAGGGTCTTAGATTTCAAAAATCATTCTTGCGGAATCAATTGACATTCCCTTACAACAAATTCTTTCCTAATGATATTTTATGCAGATTTCAAGCCAGTCCTATGCTTTTCTGCTCTCTAAATCTGAAATCGTAAAAATTCGAAAAATTATATCAATGCCAATTGTTTTGACTGATAAATCAGTTACTTTATTGATTGAATTGATTGGAATAGTAAAATACATTGTAATAGTCAAAATGCTCTAACCCAGGGGAATTAGGTGATTTTTTAAGCAAATTGGGGAATAAATTCCTTAAAAAAAGTGAATATTATATTAAATCACAAGCGCTACAAATTCCTAAGATTTTAGTTGAAAATATTTAATTTTCAACAGCAGATACGAATTTTCTAACCAAAGAGTTGAATTCTCAAATAAAAAGGGTAAATTTCTAACCAAGCAATGGAACTTTCAACTAAAAAAGATGGATTTTCAACGAAAAATATGAAAGTTAAATTTTTGGTTGTAAATTTTAATTTTCACAAAAAAAAAAGTATTTCAACTAAATAGTTTGATGTCCAACCCAAAGAGGGAAATTACCCCAACGAACCTCAAAATATAAATTTTCAACAAAAAAAGTTCATTTTCAACCAAATAGTTGAATTTAAAACCCAAAAAGGATTACTTTTTTATAAAATTATTAAATTTCCAAGCAAAACAGACGAATTTTCTTCAGAATATATGAATTGTTAACTAACAAATATCAGTATTGAACTAAAGATGGAATATAGTTACATATTCCCGTGTGGAAAAATATCATGACGAACTGAGGTCGGGCCCGCGCCAGGCCTGGCGATCTGAAGTCCGTCAGGCCACGACGGTCAA